>CAKOFX010000042.1:0-37873 GCA_933228675.1 Stomorhina lunata
TTTCTATCTTTCCATTGAGAGCCTTTTCTTTTTTCTGGTAATTTTCAAAGTTAAATATGCTGTCACCTCTTAGTAATCTACGTTATTAGCTTAAGGATACATACATTTCTAAGTATTCTATTTGTAGGTTATTCTCTATATGAACTAACAATAGGATTAAGTCAAAGATTTCTTGGCTCAATTTTATTCACAGACATGTTTTATTGTCCTTCTAGTAGATTTTGCTCTAGATTTTCCGAATGGTGTGAGTTTGTGTTTATCTTATACGTTAAATGGTTTTTCGAAATTGAAAATCGATTGTGAAAGTTTTGGTTGTTGTTTTTTCTTTCTGTTAGTCATAATTTATTAATCCGTTTTGCCCTTTAAGAAAATGACATTATTTAGGGGTGAAAGGATTTTCAAATAAATTTGGGAGAAATATTAATTTTCAGTGAAAGTGATAAGGTCTTAAATGGTTTTGGGCGAACATTTAGTGTGTAAGAAAGAAGATATAAGCGTGTGTGTTAAAAATGGTACTTTTTCGGAAACATAGCAATGACATTAAATATAAAATTCAGACGATGAATGTGATTACAATTTTAAATATGTTTTGGACTTTAATTTTGATTAAGACAGAGAAGCCTTTGACCAAAGGCAATATAATATGAAGATTATTGCACTCCATACATTTTTTGCTGTCAAATATGAAATTAAAGTGGATAAAAAAAAACAAAAAAACATAAGCCCCACAAACATTTCATGAGCACGTATGTGTGCCTTAGCTTCCTCTCATTGGATAATCTTTCCATTAGTTGTTTCCGAATTAGAGTAAAAGCGGTAAACTCCCTTTTTTTATGAAGTTTTCAAAACGACCAAACGGCAAATCAATGTATGAAATTGCAAACACCTTTATATTATAGTCTTTACTTTGCTTTGATTATGGCTATGGCTATGGCTATGGCTATGGCTATGGCTATGGCTATGGCTATGGCTATGGCTATGCTATGGCTATGGCTATGGCTATGGCTATGGCTATGGCTATGGCTATGGCTATGGCTATGGCTATGGCTATGGCTATGGCTATGGCTATGGCTATGGCTATGGCTATGGCTAATGGCTATGGCTATGGCTATGGCTATGGCTATGGCTATGGCTATGGCTATGGCTATGGCTATGGCTATGGCTATGGCTATGGCTATGGCTATGCTATGGCTATGGCTATGGCTATGGCTATGGCTATGGCTATGGCAATGGCTATGGCTATGGCTATGGCTATGGCAATGGCTATGGCTATGGCTATGGCTATGGCTATGGCTATGGCTATGGCTATGGCTATGGCTATGGCTATGGCTATTGCTATGGCTATGGCTATGGCTATGGCTGTGGCTATGGCAATGGCTATGGCTATGGCTACAGCTATAGCTATAGCTATGGCTATAGCTATAGCTGTGGCTATAGCTATGGCTATAGCTATGGCTGTAGCTGTAGCTATGGCTATAGCTATGGCTATAACTATAGCTATGGCTATTGCTATAGCTATGGCTATAGCTATGGCTATAACTATAGCTATGGCTATGGCTATAGCTATAGCTATGGCTATAGCTATGGCTATAGCTATGGCTATAGCTATGGCTATAGCTATGGCTATAGCTATGGCTATAGCTATGGCTATTGCTATAGCTATGGCTATGGCTATTGCTATAGCTATAGCTATAGCTATAGCTATAGCTATGGGCTATGGCTATAGCTATGGCTATGGCTATGGCTATAGCTATAGCTATAGCTATGGCTGTAGCTATGGCTATAGCTATAGCTATGGCTATAACTATAGCTATGGCTATTGCTATAGCTATGGCTATAGCTATAGCTATGGCTATAACTATAGCTATGGCTATGGCTATAGCTATGGCTATAGCTATGGCTATAGCTATGGCTATAGCTATGGCTATAAGCTATGGCTATAGCTATGGCTATAGCTATGGCTATAGCTATGGCTATAGCTATGGCTATAGCTATGGCTATGGCTATGGCTATAGCTATGGCTATGGCTATGGCTATAGCTATTGGCTATAGCTATAGCTATGGCTATAGCTATAGCTATAACTATAGCTATGGCTATAGCTATAACTATAGCTATGGCTATTGCTATAGCTATGGCTATAGCTATGGCTATAACTAATAGCTATGGCTATAGCTATGGCTTAGCTATGCTATAGCTATGGCCTATAGCTATGGCTATAGCTATGGCTATAGCTATGGCTATAGCTATGGCTATAGCTATGGCTATAGCTATGGCTATAGCTATGGCTATAGCTATGGCTATAGCTATGGCTATAGCTATGGCTAATAGCTATGGCTATAGCTATGGCTATAGCTATGGCTATAGCTAATGGCTATAGCTATGGCTATAGCTATGGATATAGATATGGCTATAGATATGGCTGTAGCTATTGCTATAGCTATGGCTATAGATATGGCTGTAGCTATTGCTATAGCTAAGGCTATAGTTATGGCTATAACTATGACATTGAATATCCCTCTTGCTTTAACTTCGACTATCACTTAGACTTTGACCATGACTATAATTTTAACATGACTTTAATTTTCATAATTCATGCATTCTTGCGACAAATTTACCAACATCTTATCATAAAAATAAGTTTCATCTTCAAACAAATTTGTTGCCTTGTGCAAGATAATCGTCCCCAAGAGGGTCTTAATTTCGAAAAGTTTCAAAGCTCAATATAAAACATTGTTCCCTTTGATACACATAAATTTCTTACGCTTTTTAATCAAATAGAAAACGAACAAAATTGCAATCAAATTACCTTTTGCTCGAATTTAGCCTTAAACGATTTTGCAACAAATGCATCAAAGTAAAATTGAGAAAAATACGGCAAAAAAGAACTTGTTAGAAGATCAATTTATATTGTGCGTAGTCTTCATCATTTAACAAAAAAAAAACTGACTTAGCAAACTTTTGCCTCACACTTTTGCGAGAAGTGCGTTTTATATTGGGTTTTGTTTTATTTTAATTTTGCTCTAACTCAACTTTTTGCTCAATTTTTTTTTTTTTTTGTTTACAGTGTCTCTAAACACATTTGGCTTAGTTTCCATTTAAAGGAGCTTATCATTAAGTTTTCCGGTTTGAGTTTCTATTTATCAACAGTTCTTTTTTGCATTTTTTTGTCTGTTTGTGTCTTCTCCAGCTTCCTTTAAGGTTTTGTTTGGAAATTTTCATTTTTTTTCTTGCTTAAGGAAACTCTTACCTCACCAGAGACTTATCATCTTTTCTTGTTTTAGCTTTTGTTTCTTTGTTTTCCCGGGTAGTCGTGCAACACACAAATCTTGTTCGGCGTTAAACTCTTAAAGAAAAAGTTCTGATATTCGATTTTCTTAGGGGGTTTGGACGGGAATGAATGAATGACGTTGTGAGCTGCATGACTTTGCTACTTATGCTGGCACAAACAACAAACAGAAAAAGCTCATCTTGAAAACTTTATGCTAACAGTAATTTCCCTTATACTTCCTGTTGCCTCTTCTTTTTCATAACTTTTTTTCAAGTGGTTATTGGCCACCCAACATTCAGTTTTCCTTAAGCATTCCTTATTATTCTTGTTTAGGTATTTTTTGTACTTTATTGTTATTATCGTGATGTTGCTTTAAAACTAGAGGGAAAGCTTTGAGGTTTGGAGGGCCTTCTTGTAGGCTTTTGAAACCCTCTTATTATTTTAAACTTGCACTATGTTGAACTGGAAATACGAAAAATTTGAAATCCTTCATATTTTAATACTTCTTAAAGTCCTCTTAAATACCTCGAATATTAGAATAATCGAATGAATAAAGTTTAAGTTTAAGAAGACTGTAATATAAATAGGTGACTTCCCGGTAACTAATATATTTGTTCCTCTAACTTCCACTTTAGCAATGAGTTATCCGAACTAAAGACAAAATTTCTAAGCTTGTTATATGCTGCAAAAAATTCTTGGGAAAATCTTCGCTGGCATTCGCCTCTTTTTCCCGCTGGGTTAAAAGAATTTTATAGTAGGTTTTGACGACTTTTTGTTACCGACAAAAAGGTTACCTAGTGGGTAAAGATATATCGAATACGCTGAATTCAATGGTGCTGAACGTTTTTTTTTTAGGTAGAGGAGGTTGCGCAATAAAATTCGCGTAACTTTAAAACTGTTTATTTTTATGAACTACGTAAAAAATCTAAATTCGGCAGCAAAATTATCTTCCAAGAACACTAATTATGTTTTTAATCCGAGCAACAGTTTTGGAACTAAATTTTTCTGTTTTTTGAAAATCAATTTTCAAAAATAATTTTAAAATTAAAAAATTATTAGTGTTTCTAAAAGATTATGTAGATGATAAATTTCGATTCTTTACTTAGTTCAAGAAAATAAACATTTTTCGAGTTATGCGAATATTTATTGCACAAACCTCCTCCATTTTAATAAATAACGTTATATCTCGAAAACTAGAGCTAACCTAAAAAAACCGGTTAACACCATTGAATTAAGGCGTACTCGAATTATCTTTACGTACTAGGTCTCCCTTTCGTCGTTTTTTTTTTTCAACTAGCACAGTGTAATAGAATCAAGAACAGAATTAATATCACAGCAGAAGAGAAGTGGAGTAAATACGATTTAAATCTAAAATATATCTTGAAATTAATCCAGAGCACTCCACAAAACTAATCCTGGAAGTAAATCTGAACCTTTAATTTGATCTAAAAGTGCCTGGTTGATCGAGCTTTGCTCGGAGCTTTATGATAACCATATCGAAGCAAATTTTAAATTTTTCATATATTTTGTATAACTTGCGATACACCTTTTGCTTCTAAGTTCATTTATTAAAAAGTAGAAAAAAGTACCAAACATATTTTTCACACATTATTTGTTCTATTCATCCTTTTTTTCTCATAAAGTACAAATTATTTGTCTTCATCCTTTTTAAATTTAAATTTTGTTTACATACGTATTACTTTCAAAGTTATAACGTTACCAATTTTTCCCCATTTTATCCCTTAATTAAAAAAAAAGCTTCCATATGCATGTTTGGTACTTCTTTGGCACCAATTAAATTCGGTACATTTTTATAAAAGGCATTTTACATTTTGTTTCTATTCATATTCTTAATAAGTTGCAAAGTTATCTTTTGATCCTTTTTTTACCCATTCCCGCACATTAAAATCAAAAAAGTACCAAATACGTGTTTAATACTTTTTCACATCTATTGACTGCAGTACAAAGTTTCTTTCTATATTTTTAGTTAAAAACATAAGAGTGGGTAGAAGAAAATACCACAAAAAACTATTTTCACAATTTTGTTACCCCCTATCGGGCATAGTTTCCAAAAAGTACCAAACACCGCTTATTTCGGTAAGTGTTCAAAAATTAACTAAAATTTTGTTTCTATACCTATTACTTTAGGAGATATAGCGTTTTTGATTTTTTCCTTTTTTTCTTTAGCCATTTTTACCTCCTTAGGGGCAAAATGTCCAAATGTCCCTTCTTACTCGATATAGCCATTCTATATGTCGATAGCTTAATATAGAAAAGGCCTAACTAGAATATTTGTTATTTTTCAGCAGAAGGAAAAAACTTAATGAAAACCGTAAAATTTTAGATACAACAATTTTTTTTTTTGTAATAATGTGTTGTTTTTTCTTATTTAAAATTGTATCAAAATTTTTGTTGTATCTAAAATTTTACGAATTTTATTAACTTTTTTCCTTCTCCTGCAAGGTAACAAAAAATCGAGTAAGACCTTTTTTTATATTAAGCATGCGTTGCTACACCACTAACTAAAATAAATTTGAAGGAAAGTCATTACACAAATACCCAATTAATTTTGAATCATTTTATTGATTTAGTTTACGATTCAATTAATTTTGATGAATTTACAGTGGCGCCATCTGGCGAATTAGTTGCGCAAACTAAGCTACTTCCCTTAGCTCAAGCACAAAAACTTTGCTTAGGATCATTTCATAATCAAATGTACTCATACTTATGCGCAACGACTTTGCTTAAGTTTTCGAATCAATTCATTTTTAATAATTTTTAGTGGCGGCTATCACAAATTAAACGCAAAAACCTGCAACAAAAGATCATAGCATGATCTAACTTACAATTTACTATTCAATAAATTTTGAATAATTTCTTTAATGGCGCCCTTTATCGGAAATTAATCGAACCAACTTAGAAACCTCCATTGACAATTTTATTAATTTTGACTAATTTTCAATGACGCCATCTATCGGAAATTAATTGCACCATCTTAGAAACCTCCATCGATTCATGCTCATGATAGAACGCGCAGTAATAAGTGGAAACATCCATCGCAACAAATTTGCTTAATATCGTGGCATGTTCAAACTCACAGTTTACAATTCAATAAATTTGAATCATTTTCAATGACGCCATCTATCGGATATAAGTGACACCAGATTAGAATCCTTCATCGACTCATGCGCAACAACTTTGCGCCATTGATCTTTATCAATGACGCCATCTATCGGAAATTAATTGCACCATCTTAGAATCCTCCATCGATTCATGCGCATGATTGAACGCGCAGTAATAAGTAGAAACATCCATCGCAACAAATTTGCTTAATATCGTGGCATGTTCAAACTCACAGTTTACAATTCAATAAATTTTGAATCATTTTCAATGACGCCATCTATCGGATATAAGTGACACCAGATTAGAATCCTTCATCGACTCATGCGCAACAACTTTGCGCCATTGATCTTTATCAATGACGCCATCTATCGGAAATTAATTGCACCATCTTAGAATCCTCCATCGATTCATGCGCATGATTGAACGCGCAGTAATAAGTAGAAATATCCATCGCAACAAATTTGCTTAATATCATGGCATGATCAAACTCACAGTTTACGATTCAATAAATTTTGAATCATTTTCGATGACGCCATCTGTCGGATATATATTGCACCAGATTAGAAACCTCCATCGATTCATGAGCATGATTTAAAAGCGCAGTAATAAGTAGAAACATCCATCGCAACAAATTTGCTTAAGGCATGATCAAACTCACAGTTTACTATTCAATAAATTTTGAATCATTTTCAATGACGCCATCTATCGGACATTAATTGCACCAACTTAGAAACCTTCATCGACTCTTGCGCAGAACTTTGCTAAAGATCATATCGTGATCAGATGCACAGTTTGCGATTTTATTTATTTTTAACAATTTTTCGTGGCGCCACCTGTGGGGATTTGGAAATACCAACTAAGGAATCTTCGTTAGATTATTCGAAACGGCTTTGGCTTAAGATTATAACGCTGATCAATTACATAGTTTACTGTTCTATAAAGGCCAGACAAACACTTATTTTAATATTTGGTATTTTGTACCATGTAGCGTATGTTTGATATTAATTATGACTATTTTTACAAAAAGTGTTGTAACTCAAAAAACCACAAATAATAATTCTAACATTTAAAATGGGTTATAAAGTAAACAAAATATACTCATATTTAAGGTATTAAAATAATTTATTAAGCTACCCCAATATCTAATATTTAAGATTAAATCTAAATCCTAAAGTTTAAAACTGAAACCAAAAAATATTTGATTTTAAGAAATGAATTAAAAAAGACTTTCAGTTAATAGCAAAATTTGTCTACATCGAATAATCGGTCCATTTTAAGCAGGAGATCCTCTTTGAGTAAAAGACTTTGAACAGCCAGGCCTTACACTTTTCCCGCTGGACTAATTCTTTCTACCTAACTATTTCTATGTATATGTTATTTGACTCCATATCGAACAATCTTAGATACACAGGATGAAAAATAACTCTAGAAAATGTTCCTTTTATTTTCCTAAGCGTACAGCAATTTGCATATATTATTATATTTCTTAAATTAGTTACTTTTATTGTTCTTCTCGTTAGGTTTAAAGATTCATTTTAATATCATCGATGTCTGTTTGCTGCAATCTATAAGGATTTTTATGTTTTTATTTCCTTACTAATGTCCCACCCCACTCTATAATGCAACAGTTTTAAACCATAAATTTTCAAAATGCTTTCAAGTTTTTATTTTCTATATCTTTTTGCTAGATAGAATGGGTTCTGTTGCAGTTTCATCTTTTGTGTTTAGTTGAGAAGCTCGTTTAATGCATCCTCATGGTATAATTAAGTTCTAAGAAGGAACACACAAGTGTTCAGAGAACAAGGAAATACAGTAGCAACTACATACACAATTTTAATTTTATTGCTATAAATTTTTATTTAATAACAAAATAACCCAGCGAACATTTTATAAAAATTTTATATGTTTTTTCTTTAATTAATACTTTTTCAAATTGGCTTTTGAAAAATACTTCTAAAGTTCCTAGAAACTTCTGAACCAAATATAAATATTTATGCAAGAAATTCTAGGTTTCCGTCCATCTGTCTATCTATCCATTAGTTATTTAAAAGTTTTATGTTCTATTCCTCAACTTCAACCCAAAGAACTCACACTATTTTTTCAAACTTCACAACCATAAAATTTATTGAATATTCTCGAGCTCTTTGTTGCTCTTTTTCCGACTCCTTTCCGACAGATTGTTATAGTAATTCTAAAGTTTTTCCTCTTAAGATAATGAACTTCATTTTAGTCTTTTTCCTCTATGACTCCTTTCATATAATAATAATCATGATTATTTCTTTATTGTTAAATTTTGGTTTTATTTTCGATGAACAAAAAAAAAGGTATCATTGATTTTATCTTAATGTTCTCAAATTGTTTTTGTCGACAGTCCAAAAAAGAAAAGTAAAACATACGTTAAAGTTATTTTTGTAAAATTGTTATAAAATTTCAATTATTACAAATCAGATTGGAGACTTGGGAAAAATTACTTTTTTCTATATTAATTGAAATTTTAATAGAGAGATAAGACAGTTGTGGAGTAAATTGATTTTCTAAATAGAATAAAGTTACAATACCAGAAATTGAGGGGAAATTACTTTAACCATATAAATACGAAATAAAATGTTTAAGCCATTAAACAGGTAATGGGAGATGAGGCAGGAAGTAAGAGCAATTAAGGTAATGGAAAATTTAAAATTATCTGCTTTCTTATTTTTAAAAAATTAAATTTTTTTAAAAATTTCATATTTTTACAGGAAATTTTCAAAAATTTGATATTTTTATAGGAAAATTTTTAAAAAATTTACTATTTTTATAGGAAATTTTTCAAACATTTACTATTTTTATAGGAAATTTTTCAAAAATTTACTATATTTATAGGAAATTTTTCAAAAATTTACTATTTTTATAGGAAATTTTTCAAAAATTTACTATTTTTATAAGAAAATTTTCAAAAATTTACTATTTTTATAGGAAATTTTTCAAAAATTTCCTATTTTTATAGGAAATTTTTCAAAAATTTCCTATTTTTATAGGAAATTTTTCAAAAATTTCCTATTTTTATAGGAAATTTTTCAAAAATTTCCTATTTTTATAGGAAATTTTTCAAAAATTTCCTATTTTTATAGAAAATTTTTCAAAAATTTCCTATTTTTATAGGAAGTTTTTCAAAAATTTCCTATTTTTATAGGAAATTTTTCAAAAATTTCCTATTTTTACAGGAAATTTTTCAAAAATTTCCTATTTTTATAGGAAATTTTTCAAAAATTTCCTATTTTTATAGGAAATTTTTCAAAAATTTCCTATTTTTATAAGAAATTTTTCAAAAATTTCCTATTTTTATAGGAAATTTTTCAAAAATTTCCTATTTTTATAGGAAATTTTTCAAAAAATTTCCTATTTTTATAGGAAATTTTTCAAAAATTTCCTATTTTTATAGGAAATTTTTCAAAAATTTCCTATTTTTATAGGAAATTTTTCAAAAATTTCCTATTTTTATAGGAAATTTTTCAAAAATTTCCTATTTTTATAGGAAATTTTTCAAAAATTTCCTATTTTTATAGGAAATTTTTCAAAAATTTCCTATTTTTATAGGAAATTTTTCAAAAATTTCCTATTTTTATAGGAAATTTTTCAAAAAATTTCCTATTTTTATAGGAAATTTTTCAAAAATTTCCTATTTTTATAGGAAATTTTTCAAAAATTTCCTATTTTTATAGAGGAAATTTTTCAAAAATTTCCTATTTTTATAGGAAATTTTTCAAAAATTTCCTATTTTTATAGGAAATTTTTCAAAAATTTACTATTTTTATAGGAAATTTTTCAAAAATTTACTATTTTTATAGGAAATTTTTTAAAAATATACTATTTTTATAGGAAATTTTTTAAAAATTTACTATTTTTATAGGAAAATTTTCAAAAATTTCTCATTTTTATTGGACATTTTAGCCATTTTTACAGGAAATTTTTAAAAAATTTCTATTTATATATTTTATAGGAAATTTTTTTAATATTTTCTATTTTTATAGACAAATTTTAAAAAATTACTATTTTTATAGAAAATTTTAGAAACATTTTCCAAAAATTTCTTATTTCTATAGGATATTTTTAAAAACATTTGTATTTTTATAGGAAATTTTTCTTATTTTTAAAGGAAAATTTTCAAAAATTTTCTATTTTTGAAACGAAATATTAAAAAAAAAAAAAAAATATTTTTTTAAGAAAATTTGTTTATATCAAATTTTTTTAAGATTTTCTATTTTTATAGGAAATTTTTCAAAAATTTTCTATTTTTATTTGAAATTTTTTAATAATTTTCTATTTTTTTATCGAAAATGTTTAAAAAAATTCTTTTATTTTGATAGGAAATTTTTCAAAAGTTTCTTATTTTGATAGCAAATTTTTAAAATTGTTTTTATTTTTGCAGAAAATTTTTCAAAAACTTCTTATTTTTAAAGAATTTTTTTAAAAATTTCTTATTGTTATATTAAATTTTGGAAAAATTTCTTATTTTTATAGGAACTTTTAAAAAATTTCTTATTTTTATAGGATTTTTTTTTAAAAATTTCTTATTTTTATACGAAATTTTTTAAAAATTTCTTATTTCTTTTAGGAAATTTTTAAAAAATTTCTTAGTTTTTCATTAGTTATTTTTATAGGAAATTTTTCAAAAAATTTCTTATTTTTATAGGAAATTTTTTAAATTAAAAAAAATATTTTTATAGGAACTTTAACAAAAATTTCCTATTTTTATAGGAAAATTTTCAAAAATTTCATCTTTTTTATAGGAAATTTTTCAAAAATTTCATCTTTTTCATAGGAAATTTTTCAAAAATTTCCTATTTTTATAGGAATTTGTTAATTTTATAGGAAAATTATCAAAAATTTCTTATTTTTATAGGAAATTTTTCAAAAATTTTCCATTTTTATAGGATATTTTTCAAAAATTTACTATTTTGTTAGGAAATTTTTCAAAAATTTACTATTTTTTTTAGGAATTTTTCTCAAAAATTTCCTATTTTTATAGGAAATTTTTCAAAAATTTGCTATTTTTAAGGAAATTTATGAAAAATTTCCTATAAAAAATAGGACATTTTTCAAAAATTTACTATTTTTATAGGAAATTTTTTAAAAATTTACTATTTTTATAAATTTTATTTTATAAAGTTCCTATTTTTATAAATCTTTTTCAAAATTTTTCTAATTTTTATAGGATTTTTTTTAAATTTCTTTTTATACGAATTTATTCAAAAATTTATTTTTATAGGAAATTTTTCAAAAATTTCTTATTTTTATAGGAAATTTTTCAAAAATTTCTTATTTTTCTTAGAAAATTTTTCAAAAATTTCCTATTTTTATAGGAAATTTTTCAAAAATTTCCTATTTTTATAGGAAATTTTTCAAAAATTTCCTATTTTTATAGGAAATTTTTCAAAAATTTCCTATTTTTATAGGAAATTTTTCAAAAATTTCCTATTTTTATAGGAAATTTTTCAAAAATTTTCGATTTTTATAGGAAATGTTTGAATAATTTCCTATTTTTTTAAGGAAATTTTTCAAGAATTTCTTATTTTTATAAATTTTTTTTCAAAATTTTTCTAATTTTTATAGGATTTTTTTTTTAATTTCTTATTTTTATAGGAAATTTTTCAAAATTTTCTTAGTTTTATAGGAAATTTTTCAAAAATGTCTTATTTTTATAGGAAATTTTTCAAAAATTTTCTATTTTTATAACAAATTTTTCAAAAATTTTTTAGTTAAAAAAAATTAATTTTTTAAAAAATTGCTATTTTTATAGGAAAAAAAAATCAAAATTTTCTTATTTTTATAGAAAATTTTTCAACAATTTCTTATTTTCTCTAGGAATTTTTTCAAAAATTTCTTATTTTCTTTAGGAAATTTTTCAAAAAATTTCTTATTTTCTTTAGGAAATTTTTAAAAAATTTCTTATTTTCTTTAGGAATTTTTTCAAAAATTTCTTATTTTCTTTAAGAAATTTTTTTAAAAAATTTCTTATTTTTATAGGAAAATTTTCAAAAAATTTTTTTATTAAATTTTTCAAAAGTTTCTTATTTTTATAGGAAATTTTTCAAAAATTTCTTATTTTTATGGGAAATTTTTCAAAAATTTCTTATTTTTATAGGGAATTTTTTAAAAATTCCATTTTTTTGTTGAGGAAATTTTTCAAAATTTGTCTAATTTGTATAGGATTTTTTTTAATTTCTTATTTTTATAGGAAATTTTTCAAAAATTTCTTATTTTGATAGGAAAATTTCTATTTTTATAAGAAATTTTTCAAAAAATTTCTTATTTTTATAGGAAATTTTTCTATTTTTGTAGGAAATTTTTCAAGCATTTTCTATTTTTAAAGAAAATTTAAAAAAAAAAATATTTTTGTAGGAAATTTTTTAAAAATGTGCAATTTTTATAGGAATTTTTTTATTTTTATAAGAAATTTTTCAAAAATGTTCTATTTTTATAGAAAATTTTTCAAACATTTTCTATTTTGAAAAGAAATTTTTCAAAAATTTTCAATTTTATAGGAAATGTTTCAAAAAATTCTTATTTTTATACGAAATTTTCAAAAATTTTTTTGTGTTTCTACGAAATTAAAAAAAAAATCAAATATTTCTTTATTTTATATGAATTTTTTAATATAATAGACGCTTTGTCGTAGTCACACACAAAATCATAGACATAGTCAAATTAGTTTTGAAAGTCATTGTGAATGTCTTTGACAACGTCAAAGTCACATTAAAAATTATAGTCAAAGTCTTAGTCAAGGTCACATTTAAAGTCATAGTTATAGTCAGCGTCAAAAGTTACTTTGACTATGATCATAGTCAAAGTTTTATAGTCAACGTCGAAAGTCACTTAGACTATGATCATAGTCAAAGTTTTTTTAAAATTCTTATTCGTTGTCATAGTCAAATTTTTATTCAACGTTGTAAGGAAAGTTATAGTAAAAGTAAAACTTTATTTCAAAATCTTAGTCATATTGTAATTTATATATTTACAGTCAAAGCCCTAGTTTTACTTAAGTCATAATATGACTAATTATCTTACTTATAATATAAATCTACCAGCTGCATTTAAAGCTTAAATTCTTTATGTAACCTGCCACTTCAGCAATTTTTCATAATTAAGTTTTTTTTTTTGTCTTATCATTACAATTTATGTGGCAATTATGCAGATTTCTTTTTACACTTGATGACAACTTATGAAAACAAATGCTGCTGCAATAGCGAGCACAAGAGAATAAAGGAACAAAAAAAAAATAAATATAATTGACCATTATCCTCGAAGGATATACAATTTGCAAATTGTTGCTTTTTGCTCGTTTCCGTTTTGGCATTTTTTTCCCCGCATCCAGTTTTGCGTGCGTGTTACTTTTAACGTGCTACTTACTTAATAATCATACGAACGAACCCTGACCACAGTGTGTCGAATGTCATGTTGGTCTGTTGGCTGTCTGCCCTAACGCCCGCCTGCTTTCCTGCAACAACACTGTAGCAATGTTCTCTTGAGACTGCAAGTGGTAGTTATTTAATAATGTTGCTATTGCATTTAGTATTGCTAAAACTGCTGTTAATAATGTTAATGTTGTTGCATGATTATTGCTGATGTTGCTGTTGCCATTTTTACTATAGCTTTATACACATGTTGCTGTGTCATTACTGTCCTTGGATTGTCTGTTTGTCAGTCTATCTGTCTGTTTGTCTCTTTGTACGTATGTATATAACCAAAACACTCTTCATAGTCGTGTATAATTAATGAATTGCCACTTCAGCTAAATTACTTTTGAGTAACAGCCACTTAACTTTATAAGAGGGCTTATAAAAATGTTGCAATATTTCTGCTTCTACTGCCACACGGATGTTCTTGCTCTTCTCACATGCTTGGGAGAGTGTTGCTGACTTTTTTCGTTTTAGAGTGAGTTCAAAATTTCTATAACTCCCAACATCCTTTTCTCATGCTGATATTGCAACATGTAGAGATGTTATAATAAATAAAACATAAAAAGTGACCAACCATCTAAGCTGCAATATGGGCATGAAAGGACAACTAGACGGACGTATAAACGGATTTAGAAAATATACCATGTGTCATAATAAATAATAAATCTTTTTCTTTTTATTTGTTTTTTTTTTTTTTTTTTGTTCTATAAATTTTTCATACTGTGGCACATGCATACAAATACCACTGCAAAATGCAAACAGTTGCAGTAGTAATTTGCGCCTTTTATACTTTTCTAGTTGCTAATGTCTTTTTTTGTTTTCACATACTGCATCAGGCACCCAGCTCTGGCATAATCTACCACCAGTTGTGGCATGAATATATAGAATATGGAAAAATGCCCTTATGTCATGAGAATGACTTTAGAGCTGGTGATGATGATGATGCATTTGGTGCAGATACATTTGTTATTTTAATTGTTGAGTACTTAAAAGTATGGATGGTTGTATTTTATGGCTTATGATACTTCTGTGTGCCTACCCAGATTTCTTCTTCTTTTTCTCGGCTGCCTTTTGCTGTTCCATATTTCGGTTTACGGAGTGTTTATTATTACTAGGATTTTGTATGTGAAATTTGTTATGACTCTGTCTAACATTTGTTATATATTCATATTTCTTGTGTTTGGCCTAACTCCAGGAGTTTGGAGTATGAGTTTGTAGAATTTCAAATAAACGTCATAGACTACAAGTACGAGTACATTATGATAGTTTTACATCTACGTGGGGTGTAAATTACGATCGGGTCTATTGTTACATTTGCTTGGGTAGCATTTTATGACTTTTCTAAATAAATGAGAATTTGTTTATTACTTAAAAAGCACTAATAGGAGTGGTTTTTAAATTAAGATTTAATAGCAAGGGTCGCCTAAAGGCAATGTACTAGGAGTCACAGACTGGAAATTGAGCAATGAACTTTCATAGTTAAAATTAAAAAAAAAAAAATAAAAAAAAAATAAAAAAAAATAAAAAAGTTAAATTCATAGCTAAAGTTACAATCAAAGTCAAAATCATAGTCACATTTCTTTTTTAAAAATTTCCTATTTTTAAAGAAAAATTTTCAAAATATCCTATATTTAAAGTAAATTTTTCAAAAATTTCCTATATTTAAAGCAATTTTTTCAAAAATTTCCTATATATAAAGCAAATTTTTCAAAAATTTCCTATTTTTCGAAAAAAATTTTCAAAAATTGTATATATATAGGAAACTTTTCAAAAATTTCCTATATTTAAAGGACATTTTTCAAAAATTTCCTATTTTTAAAGGAAATTTTTCAAAAATTTTCTAATTTTTAGAGGAAATTTTTAAAAAATTTCCTATTTTTCAAATTCTCCATTTTCATAGGAAATTTTTCAAAAATTTTTCTATTTTCATAGGAAATTTTTCAAAAATTTCCTATTTTTAAAGGAAATTTTTCAAAAACTTCCTATTTTTAAAAGAAATTTTTCAAAAATTTCCTATTATTAAAGGAAAATTTCCAAAAATTTTCTATTTTCAAAGGAAATTTTTCAAACATTTTCCAAGAGAGATTTTTCAAAAATCTCCTATTTTCAAAGGAAATTTTTACAAAATTTATTATTTTTATAGGAAATTTTTAAAAAACTTTTAATTTTTATAGAAAATTTTTGAAAAATTTCCCATTTTTAAAGAACATTTTTGAAAAAATTCCTTTAACAAATAAAGAAATTTTTGGAAAATTTGCTTTTTTTTTAAATTTCCTTTAAAAAGTAGGAAATTTTTGAAAATTTTCCTATTTTCATAGGAAATTTTTCAAAAATTTCCTATTTTTAAATAAAAATTTTCAAAAATTTCCTATTTTTAAATAAAAATTTTCAAAAATTTCCTATTTTTAATGGAAATTTTTCAAAAATTTGCTATCTTTAAAGGAAATTTTTCAAAAATTTTCTATTTTTAAAGGAAATTTTTCAAAATTTTTTATTTTTAAAGGAAATTTTCAAAAATTTTCTATTTTTACATTAAATTTTTCAAAAAATTCCTATTTTTAAAGGAAAATTTTCTAAAATTTCCTATTTTTATGGGAATTATTTAAAAAAATTCCACTTTTATAGGAATTTTTTCAAAAAATTCCAATTTTTATATTTTTATAGAAAATTTTTCAAAAATTTTTCAAAAATTTTCTATTTTTATAGGAAATTTTTCAAAAATTTTCTATTTTAATAGGAAATTTTTTCAAAAATTACCTTATTTGATAGGAAATTTCTTATTTTGATGAGAAATTTCCTATTTTTATAGGAAATTTTTCAAAAATTTCCTATTTTTATAGGAAATTTTTCAAAAATTTCCTATTTTTATAGGAAATTTTTCAAAAATTTCCTATTTTTATAGGAAATTTTTCAAAAATTTCCTATTTTTATAGGAAATTTTTCAAAAATTTCCTATTTTTATAGGAAATTTTTCAAAAATTTCCTATTTTTATAGGAAATTTTTCAAAAATTTCCTATTTTTATAGGAAATTTTTCAAAAATTTCCTATTTTTATAGGAAATTTTTCAAAAATTTCCTATTTTTATAGGAAATTTTTCAAAAATTTCCTATTTTTATAGGAAATTTTTCAAAAATTTCCTATTTTTATAGGAAATTTTTCAAAAATTTCCTATTTTTATAGGAAATTTTTCAAAAATTTCCTATTTTTATAGGAAATTTTTCAAAAATTTCCTATTTTTATAGGAAATTTTTCAAAAATTTCCTATTTTTATAGGAAATTTTTCAAAAATTTCCTATATTTATAGGAAATTTTTCAAAAATTTCCTATTTTTATAGGAAATTTTTCAAAAATTTCCTAGTTTTATAGGAAATTTTTCAAAAATTTCCTAGTTTTATAGGAAATTTTTCAAAAATTTCCTAGTTTTATAGGAAATTTTTCAAAAATTTCCTAGTTTTATAGGAAATTTTTCAAAAATTTCCTAGTTTTATAGGAAATGTTTCAAAAATTTCCTATTTTTATAGGAAATTTTTCAAAAATTTCCTATTTTTGTAGGAAATTTTTCAAAAATTTCTTATTTTTGTTTAAGAAAGAAATTTAAACACATTCAGTTAAATAAATAAATGATAAATGAAAATATTAAAAGTAGCTTAATTGTAGCGCAGCAAAAAAAAATCTAAAAATTATTTAAAATGAAAATAATACATTCATAGATTTTTGCATAATTTATTAAGGCCTCAAGCTGAAGCCACAAAATATTTTTTAACGAAATAATAGAAATTTGAATTACCAGAAATTTAAATGAATTTTTACTGTAAGGGAAATTTGATACGTTTTTTTGCTCATATGTTTTTTAGAAATATTTAAGCGAAATTAATTTTTGAAGCTAAATCATAAAATTTAAAATTCAATTAGTTAAAACAATTCCTAAGAAATTTTGCAAAGTGTACTTACAAATTTACTTATTATTTGAATTTGAACGTACCTGAAACGATAAAGATAAAAGTTTTCAATTAAAAAAACATTTAAAATTACAAAGAAATTAGATGTATCCAGTATTAAGAGCTTAATTAATAATTTCCACTCTAGATTTTCCTACGAAGTATAATTTTAGCTTTTAGTTTTTAAACTAATACTTCCCCATTAATTTTCATCACTAACTTGACCCTTCGCCTCACACTGGGATTTTCCGATACGTTAATTGAATGAAATAATTGAAAAGAAATCTTTATTTATTTAGTTTCTTTTACTTATTTCATTATTATCGGACTCCCCAGGATTTAGTTGTTGGTTTTAAATTATTTCCCTAGTCAATATTCGTGCTGGAATTGTGAACATAGAAAAATGTTAGAATCGCTAAATGAAATTCTATACAAATGTAATCACAACACGTATAATAAACAATTATATAAGAATTATTTATCGAGTGGAACAAAAGCTATAAAGAGGCAATGATCTCGATACTAATCAGCCGCAGCCACCCATGTCTTATTTTAGTCAAAGTATTTACAAATATCGAACGATGGGGGTGTTGAGTGCTACCTAAGCGCCATATTATTTACTCTATATCGAAGGCGTTCTAATTTATGAAGTAGTTTATTAATGAACTTTAAACAACATTAAGTGTTTTGTTTACACAAAAAAAAACTTAAAATTTTTACACAAGGCAACAGAAAATATAAATTAAAAAAATTAAACATTTTTTTTATTAAAATAAGAAATTTTTTAAATTTCCAACAAAATAAGAAGTCTTTTGAAAATTTTCTATAAATTTAAGAAACTTTTGAAAAGCATCCCATAAAATATAAAACTTTCGATAGATTTCCTGTAGAAATAAGAAATTTTAAAAAAATTTCTATGAAAACAAGAAATGTTTCAAAGATTTCTTACAAAAACTAGATTTCTTACAAAAAATAGAAATTTTTGAAAAATTTCCTACAAAAATAGGAAATTTTTGAAAAATTTCCTATAAAAATAGGAAATTTTTGAAAAATTTCCTATAAAAATAGGAAATTTTTGAAAAATTTCCTATAAAAATAGGAAATTTTTGAAAAATTTCCTATAAAAATAGGAAATTTTTGAAAAATTTCCTATAAAAATAGGAAATTTTTGAAAAATTTCCTATAAAAATAGGAAATTTTTGAAAAATTTCCTACAAAAATAGAAAATTTTTGAAAAATTTCCTATAAAAATAGGAAATTTTTGAAAAATTTCCTATAAAAATAGGAAATTTTTGAAAAATTTCCTATAAAATTTTTGAAAAATTTCCTATAACAATAGGAAATTTTTGAAAAATTTCCTATTAATTTCCTATTAAAATAGGAAATGTTTGAAAAATTTCCTAGGAAATGTTTGAAAAATTTCCTAGGAAATTTTTGAAAAATTTCCTATAAAAATAGGAAATTTTTGAAAAATTTCCTATAAAAATATACAATTTTTAAAAAATTTCCTATAAAAATAGGAAATTTTTGAAAAATTCCCTATAAAAATAGGAAATTTTTGAAAAATTTCCTATAAAAATAGGAAATTTTTGAAAAATTTCCTATAAAAATAGGAAATTTTTGAAAAATTTCCTATAAAAATAGGAAATTTTTGAAAAATTTCTTATAAAAATAGGAAATTTTTGAAAAATTTCCTATAAAAATAATAAATTTTTGAAAAATTTCCTATAAAAATAGGAAATTTTTGAAAAATTTCCTATAAAAATAGGAAATTTTTGAAAAATATCCTATAAAAATTGGACATTTTTGAAAAATTTCCAATAACAATAGGAAATTTTTGAAAAATTTCCTATTAATTTACTATTAAAATAGGAAATGTTTGAAAAATTTCCTAGGAAATTTTTGAAAAATTTCCTATAAAAATACGAAATTTTCGAAAAATTTCCTATAAAAATAGGAAATTTTTGAAAAAATTCCTATAAAATAGGAAATTTTTGAATAGTTTCCTATAAAAATGGAAAATTTTTGAAAAATTTCCTATAAAAATAAGAAATTTTTGAAAAAATTTCTAAAAAAAATAGCAAATTGTTGAAAAATTTCCTATAAAAATAGGAAATTTTTGAAAAATTTCCTATAAGAATAGAAAATTTTTGAAAAATTTCCTTTAAAAATAGGAAATTTTTGAAAAATTTCCTATAAAAGTAGGAAATTTTTGAAAAATTTCCTATAAAAATAGGAAATTTTTGGAAAATTTCCTATAAAAATGGAAAAATTATGTAAAATTTCATATAAAAATAGAAAATTTTTGAAAAATTTCCTATAAAAATAGCAATCTTTTGAAAAAATTCCTTTAAAAATATCAAATTTCTGAAAAATTTCCTATAAAAACAAGAAATTTTTGAAAGATTTCCTATAAAAATAGCAAATTTTTGAAAAATTTTGTAAAATTTCCTATAAAAGTAAGAAAATTTTTGAAAAATTTACTTTAGAAATAGCAAATTTCTGAAAAATTTCCTATAAAAATAAGAAAATTTTGAAAAATTTCCAATAAAAATAGCAAATTTTTGAAAAATTTACAATTAAAATAGCAAATTTTTGAAAATTTTTCTGTAAAAATAGCAAGTTTTTAAAAATTTTGTACAAAAATAGCGAATTTTTGAAAAATTTTCTATAAAAACAACAAATTTTTGAAATTCATTTTATAAAAATAGTAAATTTTTAAAAAATATCAACAGTTTGTTGTTGCCTTGTGTATACATTTAACTTGCCACTTGGGCTTAGTTTGAATTTATTTGGCAAATTATTTTTATAGTTTTTTTCCTAAGAGTTTGTGGTGGCGCTTTCAAGAACCGGTATAATACATGAGGCTGTAGCTGCTGCTGGTTTCTTAAATTAATTTTTAATATAAACTCTTGACAAATTCAACTTGCAACATTTACACCTACTATGTAATTGTTTGTGCCACTGCAGCTGGAAATGGCCAAGAAAAATGAAATATTTCTAGTGGATTTTTATAATTCATTATACGTGCCTCAAGAAGTTGTAGAATGATTTTAATATCATGTTCTTCTTTTTTAGTAAATTTTATTATTATTTCGACTTAAAGGCGTAAATATGTACAAGATTTACTGCTTTTTTCCAGGCTTCAACATCTACAATTTCCGCCTGGATGTTCGTAGAAAAAAAGTACTTGATATTTTATAGTTTTATTTGTTTTTGTTGCTGCTGTTGCAAGAAGCAACGTGTTGCATTATTTTAAGAAAAGTTTTCACTTGCAGATGAGTGGTTGCTACTGCTTTTTGCGCATTTATTTCTTCCTTAAAGTTGTGTGTTGATGTAATTGAAAATTATGTTTTTCTTCGCGTTTTTTTCTTTTTTATTAACCCTAAAAGTATGCTGATAATTTTCCTATACAAAAATAAGAAACTTTTAACAAAAGTTCCAACAAAAAGATTAAATTTTCTGAAATTTTGAAAAAATCCCATGAGAAACGAACAGTAGTATTTTACAATGTTGCAGATGTGGAACCATGGCCACTTATAGGTTTAATACTCCTCCAGCAACAAAATGTTTGCTAAAGGTTTTTTCATCTTATTTTTTAATTTTGATGTCTTAACTACTTCTGCTGCAATTGTATCTTGTTACCATTTCATTATAGTTAACATTATGTTATTTATATTTATTATTTCTTTTACATTTTTTCCCGATACTTTTACTTACTTTATTTAACTTGATACTTTTTTATAATTTTCTTGATATTGTAGTTATTTATGGTATAGTTTACTTTTCAATTTATTTCGCTGTTGTTTCGTTACTTTTCATTTGATTGCAGTTGCTTGCCATTTTGTTTCTTCAACTTTTGAGTTGTTTTTTTTTTTAATTCAAGTAAAATTCATTGAGGGAAAAAGTTTGAATTTGGTAAGAAGTTGAAAAGCTTTTAAATTGATTGCATTTTTTGAAACAGATTTTGCAAAAGGGAATTTCGCAGTTTTTTTTAAGTTTTATTTTAATTTTATTAATATAAAAATTTTTAAGGGTTGCAAAAGTGGGATTATGATGATAAATGAGGGCTGATAGAAATAAATCAACATTTTATAACAATTTTTATAAAAATAAGAAAATTTTGAAAAATTTCCTATAAAAATAAGAACTTTTTGACAAATTTCCTATAAAAATAAGAAATTTTTGAAAAATTTCCTATTAAATTAAGAAATTTTTGAAAAATTTCCTATCAAAATAAGAAATTTTTAAAAAATTTCCTATCAAAATAAGAAATTTTAGAAAAATTTCCTATAAAAATAAGAAATTTTTGAAAAATTTCCTATAAAAATAAGAAATTTTTGAAAAATTTCCTATAAAAATAAGAATTTTTTGAAAAATTTCCTATAAAAATTAGAAATTTTTGAAAAACTTCCTATAAAAATAAGAAATTTTTGAAAAATTTTCTATAAAAATAAGAAATTTTTAAAAAATTTCCTATAAAAATAAGAAATTTTTGAAAAACTTCCTAAAAAAATAAGAAATTTTTGAAAAATTTCCTATAAAAAAAAAAATAAATTTTTGAAAAATTTCTTATCAAAAAAAATTTTTTTTTTAATTTCCTATGAAGATAAGAAATTTTTGAAAAATTTCCTATAAAAATAAGAAATTTTTGAAAATTTTCCAATAAAATAAAAAATTTTTGAAAAATTTCCTATAAAAATAAAAAATTTTTGAAAAATTTCCTATAAAAATAAGAATTTTTAAAAAATTTCCTATAAAATTAAGAAAAATTTTTTAAAAAATAAGACATTATTTTAAAATTTCCTATAAAAAAAATACATTTTTGAAAAATTTCCTAAAAATAAAAAATTTTTGAAAAATTTCCTAAAAAAAGAAATTTTTGAAAAATTTCCTATAAACATAAGAAATTTTTGAAAAATTTCTTATCAGAATAAGAAATTTTTGAAAAATTTCCTATAAAAATAAGAAATTCTTGAAAAATTTCCTATAAAAATAAGAAATTCTTTAAAACTTAAAAAATAGGAAATTTTTGAAAAATTTGCTATAAAATAGGAAATTTTTGATAAATTTACAATAAAAATAAAAAATTTTGAAAAAATGTGCTATAAAGATAAGAATTTCCTATAAAAATAAGAAATTTTTAAAAAATTTGCTATAAAAAAAAAGAATTCTTTGAAAATTTTCCTATAAAAAAAAATAATTTATGGAAAATATCCTACAAAAAAAATAAATTTTTGGAAAATATCCTATAAAGATAAGAAATTTTTGAAAAATTTCCTATAAAGATAAGAAATTTTTGAAAAATTTCCTATAAAAATAAGAAATTTTTGAAAATTCTCCTATAAAAATAAGAAATTTTTGAAAAATTTCCTATAAAAATAAGAAATTTTTGAAAAATTTCCTATAAAAATAAGAAATTTTTGAAAAATTTCCTATAAAAATAAGAAAATTTTGAAAAATTTCCTATAAAAATAAGAAATTTTTGAAAAATTTCCTATAAAAATAAGAAATTTTTGAAAAATTTCCTATAAAAATAAGAAATTTTTGAAAAATTTCCTATAAAAATAAGAAATTTTTGAAAAATTTCCTATAAAAATAAGAAATTTTTGAAAAATTTCCTATAAAAATAAGAAATTTTTGAAAAATTTCCTATAAAAATAAGAAATTTTTGAAAAATTTCCTATAAAAATAAGAAATTTTTGAAAAATTTCCTATAAAAATAAGAAATTTTTGAAAAATTTCCTATAAAAATAAGAAATTTTTGAAAAATTTCCTATAAAAATAAGAAACTTTTAAAAAATTTCGTATGGAAATAAGAAATTTTTGAAAAATGTCCTATAAAAATGAGAAAATTTTGAAAAATTTCCTATAAAAATAAGAAATTTCCTATAAAAGTAAGAAATTTTTGAAAAATTTCCTATAAAAATAAGAATTTTTTGAAAAATTTCCTATAAAAATAAAAAATTTTTGAAAGATTTCCTATAAAAATAAGAAATTTTTGAAAAGTTTCTTATAATTTGTTTTTTTAATTTCCTATAAAAATATGAAGTTTTTGAGAAATTTCCTATAAAAATAAGGAAATTTTTGAATTTAAATTTATTTATTAAGCTTGTGCATGGAATTTACTTAATATCTTTGTCATTGAGTCCTCATTAACATTCGATGACTTGTCAAATTATTTTTTCTTTTACAAAAATTAAGTACAAAAATAAACAGATATAAATTTCCAATAAATAAAATCTTAATCATCAGATTCGTACCCAAAAAAAAAAAAAATATTGAAAAATTCCTACGAATGACAAGAGTAAAATTTAAACATTTTCCTACACAAAATTTCCAAAATAATTAATAGCACAGAAATAAATAAACAATTTACGGTGCAATCTCTTGACTTTACTTAAGAAAAAAGCACTTTAGAGACAAAAACAAAATCTTAAAATCACTTCAACATTCAACAGATATTTTGAACCCACACAAACATTTAATCAGACTCAGTCAGAAAATTTCATAGGAAGGCAAGTACTCACTCGTTTAACTTGCAGTCAACACCCATTTAAGTCTTTTCTGACTGAAGTCGTTCGTATGTGGTGGCAATTGTATCAATTACTTTCAAAGATAAACATTTTCTTGTTTTGGCTTTAGTTTCTTTGTGAAAAAATTTAAATTCATTTGTTAAAGAAAAATACAAATTTTCGAACTTTTTGTTTATTTTAAAAAACATAAATAAATAATGACTTAAGTGGAGTTGGGGACCGCGACAAGTTATTTTTGCGGCAAACTAAATAATTCAGATGTCTTCATTTTTAAGGCAATTTTTATTTTTTTTTTTTATTCAAAAAAACAAAATTGTTGGGATGTAAATTTTATTCAAAAAGAAATTTTTAAAAAATCTCTTATTTTTACAGGAAATTTTTCAAAAATTTCTTATTTTTGTAGACAATTTTTGAAAAATTTCTTATTTTTATAGGAAATTTTTCAATTTTTTTTTATTTTTATAGGAACATTTTTCAAAAATTTCTTTTTTTTATAAGAGATTTTTACAAAATTTCTTATTTTTAACGAAATTTTTTAAAAATTTCTTATTTTTATAAGAAATTTTTCAAAAATTTCCTATTTTTTTTAGGAAATTTTTCAAAAATTTCCTATTTTTATAGGAAATTTTTCAAAAATTTTCTATTTTTATAGGAAATTTTTCAAAAATTTCCTATTTTTATAGGAAATTTTTCAAAAATTTCCTATTTTTATAGGAAATTTTTCAAAAATTTCCTATTTTTATAGGAAATTTTTCAAAAATGTCCTATTTTTATAGGAAATTTTTCAAAAATTTCCTATTTTTATAGGAAATTTTTCAAAAATTTCCTATTTTTATAGGAAATTTTTCAAAAATTTCCTATTTTTATAGGAAATTTTTCAAAAATTTCCTATTTTTATAGGAAATTTTTCAAAAATTTCCTATTTTTATAGGAAATTTTTCAAAAATTTCCTATTTTTATAGGAAATTTTTCAAAAATTTCCTATTTTTATAGGAAATTTTTCAAAAATTTCCTATTTTTATAGGAAATTTTTCAAAAATTTCCTATTTTTATAGGAAATTTTTCAAAAATATCCTATTTTTAAAAATTTCCTATTTTTATAGGAAATTTTTCAAAAATTTCCTATTTTTATAGGAAATTTTTCAAAAATTTCCTATTTTTATAGGAAATTTTTCAAAAATTTCCTATTTTTATAGGAAATTTTTCAAAAATTTCCTATTTTTATTGGAAATTTTTCAAAAATTTCCTATTTTTATAGGAAATTTTTCAAAAATTTCCTATTTTTATTGGAAATTTTTCAAAAATTTCCTATTTTTATAGGAAATTTTTCAAAAATTTCCTATTTTTATAGGAAATTTTTCAAAAATTTCCTATTTTTATAGGAAATTTTTCAAAAATTTCCTATTTTTATAGGAAATTTTTCAAAAATTTCCTATTTTTATTGGAAATTTTTCAAAAATTTCCTATTTTTATAGGAAATTTTTCAAAAATTTCCTATTTTTATAGGAAATTTTTCAAAAATTTCCTATTTTTATAGGAAATTTTTCAAAAATTTCCTATTTTTATTGGAAATTTTTCAAAAATTTCCTATTTTTATAGGAAATTTTTCAAAAATTTCCTATTTTTATTGGAAATTTTTCAAAAATTTCCTATTTTTATAGGAAATTTTTCAAAAATTTCCTATTTTTATAGGAAATTTTTCAAAAATTTCCTATTTTTATAGGAAATTTTTCAAAAATTTCCTATTTTTATAGGAAATTTTTCAAAAATTTCCTATTTTTATAGGAAATTTTTCAAAAATTTCCTATTTTTATAGGAAATTTTTCAAAAATTTCCTATTTTTATAGGAAATTTTTCAAAAATTTCCTATTTTTATAGGAAATTTTTCAAAAATTTCCTATTTTTATAGGAAATTTTTCAAAAATTTCCTATTTTTATAGGAAATTTTTCAAAAATTTCCTATTTTTATAGGAAATTTTTCAAAAATTTCCTATTTTTATAGGAAATTTTTCAAAAATTTCCTATTTTTATAGGAAATTTTTCAAAAATTTCCTATTTTTATAGGAAATTTTTCAAAAATTTCCTATTTTTATAGGAAATTTTTCAAAAATTTCCTATTTTTATAGGAAATTTTTCAAAAATTTCCTATTTTTATAGGAAATTTTTCAAAAATTTCCTATTTTTATAGGAAATTTTTCAAAAATATCCTATTTTTATAGGAAATTTTTCAAAAATTTCCTATTTTTATAGGAAATTTTTCAAAAATTTCCTATTTTTATAGGAAATTTTTCAAAAATTTCCTATTTTTATAGGAAATTTTTCAAAAATTTCCTATTTTTATAGGAAATTTTTCAAAAATTTCCTATTTTTATAGGAAATTTTTCAAAAATTTCCTATTTTTATAGGAAATTTTTCAAAAATTTCCTATTTTTATAGGAAATTTTTCAAAAATTTCCTATTTTTATAGGAATTTTTTCAAAAATTTCCTATTTTTATAGGAAATTTTTCAAAAATTTCCTATTTTTATTGGAAATTTTTCAAAAATTTCCTATTTTTATTGGAAATTTTTCAAAAATTTCCTATTTTTATTGGAAATTTTTCAAAAATTTCCTATTTTTATTGGAAATTTTTCAAAAATTTCCTATTTTTATAGGAAATTTTTCAAAAATTTCCTATTTTTATAGGAAATTTTTCAAAAATTTCCTATTTTTATAGGAAATTTTTCAAAAATTTTCTATTTTTATAGGAAATTTTTCAAAAATTTCCTATTTTTATAGGAAATTTTTCAAAAATTTCCTATTTTTATAGGAAATTTTTCAAAAATTTCCTATTTTTATAGGAAATTTTTCAAAAATTTCCTATTTTTATAGGAAATTTTTCAAAAATTTCCTATTTTTATAGGAAATTTTTCAAAAATTTCCTATTTTTATAGGAAATTTTTCAAAAATTTCCTATTTTTATAGGAAATTTTTCAAAAATTTCCTATTTTTATAGGAAATTTTTCAAAAATTTCCTATTTTTATAGGAAATTTTTCAAAAATTTCCTATTTTTATTGGAAATTTTTCAAAATTTTTCTATTTTTATAGGAAACCTTTAAAAAATTTCCTATTTGTATATTAAATTTTTCAAATATTGTTATTTTTATATGAAATTTTTTAATAGTTTCTTATTTTTATAGGAAATTTTTCAAAAATGTTATACTTTTATAGGAAATTTTTTAAAAATTTCTTATTTTTATAGAAAACTTTTTCGAAAATTTCTTATTTTTATAGGAAATTTTTTAAAAATGTTTGATCTTTATCAGAAATTTTTGAAAATTTTCTTATTTTTATAGAAAATTTTTTAAAAATTTCTTATTTTTATAGGATATTCTTCAAAAATTTCTTATTTTAAAAGGAAAATTTTTAAAAATTTCTTGTATATAAAGGAAATTTTTGAAAAATTTCTTATATTTATAGGATTTTTTTAAGTTTTATATTTATATTTTTTAAAATTCTCTATATCTTTAATCTACATTTTTATATATCATTTTCAAATTATTTTTCATTTTATTACTTTTATAAAGCCTTTTTGTATACTTTTTTTTAATTCCTTTATTTACATGAAATTAATACTTGGCTTAACATATACAATCCTCAATGTTAACCTGGTCTAAAAGTTAAATACTTGACCAAACAAATTTACGTTAAAGCATTTTTATTATTTTTTTTCATGTTCATTCAATGTTTAAACAAAATTGCACACATGTTCAAAATCACCACAAAAACCACATCAAAAAATCATTGAAATATTACGAAAAAAAAAACATTTGCGAAAAGGGGCCAAATTGATACAATATATGGCAAAAAAAAAAATAACTCAGCAAAGGAAACAAATTTGTTAAAATGAAATCAAAACAAAAACCTGATAAAAATCAACAATAAAATGAGAAATTACACGAAAAGAGACAGATATTAGAGGGGAAAAAATATTTACTACATGATAAGACAATTCACAAGTTGTCGTATGAGTTTTATGAAGACATTTCTAACAATATTTCGAAAATTTATAAAAACATTCTCTATATTTGGAATTTATATCTACTAAAAAGCGAATTAGAAGTCTTTATTTTGTATGTTATGTTGTAACTTACATTTTATACTACAGCTTATGAATTGCGCTGTTGGTCTGACAAATAATGGGCAAGGAAAAAACGAATAAAAATAAATCAAAACCAAATCATCAAACGAAATCCGCAAGCTTATGAAATTTGAACCCTACTTTTAAAAACTGGCTGAAATAAAATTAAATATTAAAACGGATTTTTATATAAATGTTTAATATTATGTTTAAAAGCTTTGATGATTTGTTGCAATTAAATTTCAAAAGATTTTCCAAAATGTTAAATTTTCAATTTAATTTTACTATATCTCTTTAATGCAGCGTTTCCCAAACTCATACTAATTAAAGTTTAAGCTCACACGGTCGAAGTTTTAGAGAATACTGCCTTAAAGCATTATCTTCTTTTTTTGCAGCAAATTTTCAAAATCTTTACTTTGAAATTTTTCATTTTATCTTCAGCTTCATTAATCCACTTTTACCGTAAAGTACAAAGAACTGACCACATATTTGCAGCTCCAGCTCTTAACTAACCTTTTTTTTACAATATGCGTTACTGAATAGATCTCATCACAGGTAAAACTTGATGAATAGTATAGAAAACATATCAAAAGAATACGCGGTCTTTCCGTTTTCAGTTTTTTTTGTGTTTGTTCCTTATTCAGAGCATGATTTGCTACATATAACAAAACTGTGAACAGGAAAACAATTTCCATACAATATTGTAGTAAATAAATCCAAAGAACCGAAAATTACAACAAAAATCCAAAAAAAAAAAACAAATGGATATAACAACATGAACATGGCGACGTCTATGACCATGACGTTGATGACGGTAATAGGGCTCCGCTTCATGTACTCGATGAAAACTTAAAAGTGGCTGGCGATGGTGGTGGTGGTGGTGTTGACGGTAGAGATGATGATGATGATTTTGCTGATTGTTAAAAGGCTGATGACGATGATGCTGTTGCTGCTTCTTGAGTGCTGAAAGCTTTTGACAACGCAATGTTTTGGTTTGCATGGTTTTCAATCATTTGCATCCATTAATCAATTCAATTTAATTCAAGAGTATATTTTCAAAACTAGCGTAGATTAACAACATCTAGACGAAAAAAAAAAAATGAAGGCAACAAAAAATGGCCAAAGCAAAAAGTATCAACCACAAAAATTCTAAATCGAGTGTAGAATTAATTTAAAAAGTGGGAAAAAATGGTCCAGAAAAAAAATATCTACCGAATACGCCCATCCATTGTTCACTCTTTGTGTCTGGTTTAGCTTTTTTCTTCTTTAACGTCGATAAATTACTCTTCTTTCTAATTTGCAAAAGTTCTTTTTTTTTTGTTTATTTATTTGAAAACACTTTTATTCAAGACCAACAGAAAATTTGTAAATTTGTCATTTTTATGAGAAATTTTTGAAAAATTTTCGATTTTTACACGAAATTTTTCTAAATTTTTTTATATTTATAAGAAATTTTTTTAAAGTTTTCTATTTTTATAGGAAATTTTACTATTTTTATAAAAAGTTTTCAAAATTTTCATATTTTTATAAGAAATTTTTCAAAATTTTCGTATTTTTACAGGAATGTTTTCAAAAATTTCTTATTTTTATAGGAAATTTTCCAAAAATTTACCATTTTTATAGGTAATTTTTTTAAAATTTACTTTTTTTAAAGAAAATTTTTCAAAAATTTACTATTTTTATAGGAAATTAAAAAAAAATTTACTATTTTTATAGGAAATTTTAAAAAAATTTACTCTTTTTATAGAAAATTTTTCAAAAATTTGCAAATTTTTTTATAGGGAATTTTGCAAAAATTTTTTTATTTGTATAGGAAGTTTTGCAAAAATTTTCTATTTTTATAGGAAATTTTGCAGAATTTTTTTTTTTAATTTCTTATTTTTATATGAAATTTTCCAAAAATTTCTTATTTTTATATGAAAACTTTTAAAAATTTCGTATTGTTTTTGGAAATATTTTAAACATTTTTTATCTTTTTTAGGAAATTTTTCAAAAATTTTGTATTATTTTAAGGAAACTTTTCAAAAATTTTGTATTTTTATAGGAAATTTTTATAAAATTTTTATAGGAACTTTTTAAAAAATTTTTTATTTTTATAGGAACATTTTTAACAATTTTTTATCTTTATAGGAAATTTTTCAAAAATTTCTTATTTTTATAGGAAAATTTTCAAAAATTTCTTATTTTTATAGGAAATTTTTCAAAAATTTTCTATTTTTATAGGACATTTTTCAAAAATTTTCTATTTTTATAGGAAATTTTTCAAAAATTTTCTATTTTATAGCAAATTTTGCAAAAATTTACTATTTTTATAGGAAATTTTGCAAAAATTTTAATGGAAAATTAAAAAAAATCTTAATATTTTTATAGGAAATTTTAAAAAAAAATTTATCTTTTTATAGAATATTTTTAAAAAATTGCAAATTTTTTATTTTTATAGGAAATTCTGCAAAAATTTTTTATTTGTGTAGGAGATATTTTTATAGGAAATTTAAAAAAAAAACTTACTATTTTTATAGGAAATTTTAAAAAATATTTTTAAAAATTTCTATTTTTTTTATTTGTTTAAGAAATTTTGCAAAAATTTTTTATTTGTATAGAAAATTTTGCAAAAAAGTTGTATTTTTCTAGGAAATTTTTCAAAAATTTATTTTTTTTTTAGGAAATGTTTTAAAAATTTCTTTTTTTTTTAGGAAATTTTTCAAAAATTTCTTATTTTTTTTTTTAGGAAATTTTTTAAAAATTTCTTATTTTTTTTTTAGGAAATTTTTTAAAAAATTGTATATTTTTATATGAATTTTTTATAAAATTTTATATTTTTATAGGAAATTTTTATAAATTTTTTCATTTCTATAAGAAACTTTTTAAAAATTTCTTATTTTTATAGGTAATTTTTCAAAAAATTCTTATTTTTATAGGAATTTTTTAAAAAATTTCTTATTTTTATAAGAAATTTTTCAAAAATTTCTTATTTTTATTAAGAAATTTTTTTATTTTTATAGGAGATTTTTAAAAAATTTCTCATTTTTATAAGAAATTTTTTAAAAATTTCTTATTTTGATAGAAATTTTTAAAAAATTTCCTATTTTTATAGGAATTTTATAAAAAATTTCTTATTTTTAAAGAAAATTGTTTAAAAATACTTTATTTTTATAAGACAGTTTTCAAAACTTTCTTATTTTTGTACAAAATTTTTCAAATATTTTTTACTTTCATATTAAATGTTTCAAAACTTACTTATTTTTATATGAAATTTTTCAATTTTTTTTTTTTTTTTTTTTTATAGTAAATTTTTCATAAATTATAATTTTTCTAAATTTTTTTATATTTATAAGAAATTTTTTTAAAGTTTTCTATTTTTATAGGAAATTTTACTATTTTTATAAAAAGTTTTCAAAATTTTCATATTTTTATAAGAAATTTTTCAAAATTTTCGTATTTTTACAGGAATGTTTTCAAAAATTTCTTATTTTTATAGGAAATTTTCCAAAAATTTACCATTTTTATAGGTAATTTTTTTAAAATTTACTTTTTTTAAAGAAAATTTTTCAAAAATTTACTATTTTTATAGGAAATTAAAAAAAAATTTACTATTTTTATAGGAAATTTTAAAAAAATTTACTCTTTTTATAGAAAATTTTTCAAAAATTTGCAAATTTTTTTATAGGGAATTTTGCAAAAATTTTTTTATTTGTATAGGAAGTTTTGCAAAAATTTTCTATTTTTATAGGAAATTTTGCAGAATTTTTTTTTTTAATTTCTTATTTTTATATGAAATTTTCCAAAAATTTCTTATTTTTATATGAAAACTTTTAAAAATTTCGTATTGTTTTTGGAAATATTTTAAACATTTTTTATCTTTTTTAGGAAATTTTTCAAAAATTTTGTATTATTTTAAGGAAACTTTTCAAAAATTTTGTATTTTTATAGGAAATTTTTATAAAATTTTTATAGGAACTTTTTAAAAAATTTTTTATTTTTATAGGAACATTTTTAACAATTTTTTATCTTTATAGGAAATTTTTCAAAAATTTCTTATTTTTATAGGAAAATTTTCAAAAATTTCTTATTTTTATAGGAAATTTTTCAAAAATTTTCTATTTTTATAGGACATTTTTCAAAAATTTTCTATTTTTATAGGAAATTTTTCAAAAATTTTCTATTTTATAGCAAATTTTGCAAAAATTTACTATTTTTATAGGAAATTTTGCAAAAATTTTAATGGAAAATTAAAAAAAATCTTAATATTTTTATAGGAAATTTTAAAAAAAAATTTATCTTTTTATAGAATATTTTTAAAAAATTGCAAATTTTTTATTTTTATAGGAAATTCTGCAAAAATTTTTTATTTGTGTAGGAGATATTTTTATAGGAAATTTAAAAAAAAAACTTACTATTTTTATAGGAAATTTTAAAAAATATTTTTAAAAATTTCTATTTTTTTTATTTGTTTAAGAAATTTTGCAAAAATTTTTTATTTGTATAGAAAATTTTGCAAAAAAGTTGTATTTTTCTAGGAAATTTTTCAAAAATTTATTTTTTTTTTAGGAAATGTTTTAAAAATTTCTTTTTTTTTTAGGAAATTTTTCAAAAATTTCTTATTTTTTTTTTTAGGAAATTTTTTAAAAATTTCTTATTTTTTTTTTAGGAAATTTTTTAAAAAATTGTATATTTTTATATGAATTTTTTATAAAATTTTATATTTTTATAGGAAATTTTTATAAATTTTTTCATTTCTATAAGAAACTTTTTAAAAATTTCTTATTTTTATAGGTAATTTTTCAAAAAATTCTTATTTTTATAGGAATTTTTTAAAAAATTTCTTATTTTTATAAGAAATTTTTCAAAAATTTCTTATTTTTATTAAGAAATTTTTTTATTTTTATAGGAGATTTTTAAAAAATTTCTCATTTTTATAAGAAATTTTTTAAAAATTTCTTATTTTGATAGAAATTTTTAAAAAATTTCCTATTTTTATAGGAATTTTATAAAAAATTTCTTATTTTTAAAGAAAATTGTTTAAAAATACTTTATTTTTATAAGACAGTTTTCAAAACTTTCTTATTTTTGTACAAAATTTTTCAAATATTTTTTACTTTCATATTAAATGTTTCAAAACTTACTTATTTTTATATGAAATTTTTCAATTTTTTTTTTTTTTTTTTTTTATAGTAAATTTTTCATAAATTTCTTATTTTTAGAGAAAATTTTGCAAAAATTTGCAAAAAAAATTGCAAAAATTTCTTATTTTTATAGAAAATTTTTTAATAAATTCTTATTTTTATAGACAATTTTTCAAAATTTTCTTATTTTTATAGGAATTTTTCAAAATTTTCTTATTTTTTGAGGTTTTTTTTCAAAAATTTCTTATTTTTTATTAAATTTTTGAAAGATTTCTTATATTGATAGGAAATTTATTGACCTGCCCTCGTATTTTAAGATATTTTCTTTAACTTTTCTACATTTTACAATCATTTACCGGTATACAGTAGTAAATTTTTTAATGTTTTACTTAATTTTACCTATTTAGTTTTATTGTTGTCCAAGGTAGTAGCATCGTAAAAATAGGAACCTTTTGAAACGCCTACACATTTTGCAAAATTTATTATAGCCAACTAACAGACCATCCCTCTTCTTTGGAAGTCCTTGTTATTTGAATTTTAGAATTTTATTTTCACTTTTTGCAAAATATTTATTTAAATTTTCTTTCCACTCTAAAATATCTATAGCAGACCCTTTTTCAATGTCCGTAGACCGAACGAATGGCATTAAATAAATAAATTCAATTTATTTCATTGTTTAGCTCTTGAAACATGTAAAGTTTTGAACTAGGATGACTACATCTATGAAGACCCTTTTAATGTTTTACGCCTTTCTCTTCGGTTTTATAACCTCTTTCAAACTGAACATAAAATAAAAAGCTTTTTTTTCCTGATAGTAAAGATGTATTATATTACACTGTGGCAAAATTTCTGGGAAACGAAAAAAGAGATGGATAAAGTTTTTATGGTAAATTTTGAACTTGTTAAGGAAACATGTCTTACTTTATGCTTTTTCCCATAAAGTGTTGCAAATTGACCTTAATCAGTAAAAGTTGTTCTTAAATTTAAAAGAAGAATAAAGTTTTTTTTTCGTTCTTATATATACAAAAATCTATATATTTCATATTAAACAATATTATTTTATTTTAGTTTTCTAATCAATTTTCTAAAGTGGAAAACAATTTGTGGAAATTCTAAGTTTCAAAAATTTTCTTTGGCTCAAAACCAATAAATTTATGAAATTAGTTTTAGTTTCTTTAGGTTTAGTAAAGTAAATAGAATATAATACTGATGAATCTTTTTACTTTCGATGGGATATTGATCGATATTGACAGCTTTAATACTTGCCAAGAAAATTTGCAGTAATGACAAGACTTGGAAGCAAGCCTTTTACAAAGTTCTTAGTCAAATAAAAAATTGTTTAGAAATTTGCATTAAAATTAAGAAATCAAAAAAAGTTCCTATAAAAATAAAAAAATTTGAAAAATTTTCTATAAAAATAAGAAATTTTTAAAAAAAATTTTCTATTAAAATAAGATTTTTTTTTTAAATTTTCTAAAAAAAAAAAACAAAATAAATTTTTGAAAACTTTCCAATAAAAATAAGTTATTTTTGAAAAAATTTCTTATAAAAATCAAAAAATTTTGAAAGAAGTTTTTGAAAAATTTCCTATAAAAATAAGAAATTTTTGAAAAATTTCCTATAAAAATAAGAAATTTTTTAAAAATTTCCTATAAAAATAAGAAATTTTTGAAAAATTTCCTATAAAAATAAGAAATTTTTGAAAAATTTCCTATAAAAATAAGAAATTTTTGAAAAATTTCCTATAAAAATAAGAAATTTTTGAAAAATTTCCTATAAAAATAAGAAATTTTTGAAAAATTTCCTATAAAAATAAGAAATTTTTGAAAAATTTCCTATAAAAATAAGAAATTTTTGAAAAATTTCCTATAAAAATAAGAAATTTTTGAAAAATTTCCTATAAAAATAAGAAATTTTTGAAAAATTTCCTATAAAAATAAGAAATTTTTGAAAAATTTCCTATAAAAATAAGAAATTTTTGAAAAATTTCTTATAAAAATAAGAAATTTTTGAAAAATTTCCTATAAAAATAAGAAATTTTTCAAAAATTTCCTATAAAAATACAAAATGTTTGAAAAATTTTCTATAAAAATAAGAAATGTTTGAAAAATTTCCTATAAAAATAAGAAATTTTTGAAAAATTTCCTATAAAAATAAGAAATTTTTGAAAAATTTCCTATAAAAATAAGAAATTTTTGAAAAATTTCCTATAAAAATAAGAAATTTTTGAAAAATTTCCTATAAAAATAAGAAATTTTTGAAAAATTTCCTATAAAAATAAGAAATTTTTGAAAAATTTCCTATAAAAATAAGAAATTTTTGAAAAATTTCCTATAAAAATAAGAAATTTTTGAAAAATTTCCTCTAAAAATAAGAAATTTTTGAAAAATTTCCTCTAAAAATAAGAAATTTTTGAAAAATTTCCTATTAAAATAAGAAATTTTTGAAAAATTTACTATAAAAAGAGAAAATTTTTGAAAAATTTCCTATAAAAATAAGAAATTTTTGAAAATGTTCCTGTAAAAATAAGAATTTTTTTAAAAATTTCCTATAAAAATAAGAAATTTTTGAAAAATTTCCTATAAAAATAAGAAAATTTTGAAAAATTTCCTATAAAAATAGAAAATTTTTTAAAAATTTTCTATAAAAATAGAAAATTTTTGAAAAATTTTCTATAAAAATAGAACATTTGAAAAATTTCCTATAAAAATAGAAAGTTTTTCAAAAATTTTCTATTAAAAATAAGAAATTTTTGAAAAATTTCCTATTAAAATAGGAATTTTTTGAAAAAATTCCTATAAAAATAGAAAATTTTTGACAAAATTCCTATAAAAATAGAAAATTTTTGAAAAATTTCCTAAAAAAATAGAAAATTTTTGAAAAATTTCCTATAAAAATAGAAAATTTTTGAAAAAGTTTCTATAAATATAGAAAATTTTTGAAAAAGTTTCTATAAATATAGAAAATTTTTGAAAAAATTCCTATAGAAATTAGATTTTTTTTGAAAAATTTCCTATAAAAATAAGAAATTTTCGAGAAATTTCCTATAAAAATAAGAAATTTTTGAAAAATTTCTATAAAAATAAGAAATTTTTTAAAAATTTCCGATAAAAATAAGAAATTTTTGAAAAAATTCCTATAAAAATAGATAAATATAAATAAAGATAAAATTTTATTATTTTGCTATAAATTTGCCCTCTTCTGTTATATTCCAAACTTCTTAGGAAATAGTATCATAATCAAAGTCGGCATTCATTATTTAATTCTATACATTTTAATAAAATAGGAAAAACATTCAAAACCACCCACAAGAAATCATTGATAGTGATAAAGTAGTTCCTAATGCCTGTTTGCTTGTGATGCCGAATTCCGAAGACTGAGATGTTGATGATGATGCTAATGATGGCAATAGATTTTGAAATAAAATTCCTTTTGCTGGTGGTAATTAAACTTTTGAACTTTTTTTTCCTTCTCGTTCTTCTGGTTTTGCTATTTCCTAGAAATAGTTTGATAATGAGCAGAATTGAATACTAAAGACTCCTAGGGAAGAGGGTTGGGGTGGAAGTGAAGTGGAAATTAAGTGTTAGACAAAGGAATAAAATACTTTTTCAGCAGCAATGCGATTGAAACGGAGAAAAGCTCTTTTAAGTTTTATGAAACAATAAAATTTAATAGATTCAAAAAGTTATTTAAAATTGTGTGCGAGTATTTATTATGGCAAATAAAATAAATGAAGTTTCATTTTCGTTTTGTTTATAAAATGATGAAGAGCAGGTGAGAGGGTCATAATTAAATTTTGGACATTTTTTTCGCTGAAGTCAATTGAGAGACACGAAATGAAATAATAATTTAATGGAATTTGGGAAAAATGTATTTTTATGACACAAATTTGTAGTTTGACAATGATGGAATGAATGAAATTTTAATTCGGTTAAATGACTTTATAATAAAATTAATTTTAATTAAGAGCTTTTAATATTTGAATATTTTTTATTAAAGAAAAAAGTTTTATTAAAGGAAATTTTTCAAAAATTTACTATTTTTATAGGAAATTTCTTATCTTTATAGGAAATTTTTCAAAAATTTTTTACTTTTATAGGAATTTTTTCAAAAATTTCCTATTTTTATAGGAAATTTTTCAAAAATTTCCTATTTTTATAGAAAATTTTTCAAAAATTTCCTATTTTTATAGGAAATTTTTCAAAAATTTCCTATTTTTATGGGAAATTTTTCAAAATTTTCCCATTTTTATAGGAAAATTTTCAAAAATTTCCTATTTTTATCGGAATTTTTCAAAAATTTCCTATTTTTATAGGAAAATTTT
>CAKOFX010000043.1:0-32500 GCA_933228675.1 Stomorhina lunata
TGTTCAAAAATTTCCTATTTTTATAGGAAATTTTTCAAAAATTTCCTATTTTTATAGGAAATTTTTCAAAAATTTCCTATTTTTATAGGAAATTTTTCAAAAATTTTCCTATTTTTATAGGAAATTTTTCAAAAATTTCCTATTTTTATAGGAAATTTTTCAAAAATTTCCTATTTTTATAGGAAATTTTTCAAAAATTTCCTATTTTTATAGGAAATTTTTCAAAAATTTCCCTATTTTTATAGGAAATTTTTCAAAAATTTCCTATTTTTATAGGAAATTTTTCAAAAATTTCCTATTTTTATAGGAAATTTTTCAAAAATTTCCTATTTTTATAGGAAATTTTTCAAAAATTTCCTATTTTTATAGGAAATTTTTCAAAATTTCCTATTTTTATAGGAAATTTTTCAAAAATTTCCTATTTTTATAGGAAATTTTTCAAAAATTTCCTATTTTTATAGGAAATTTTTCAAAAATTTCCTATTTTTATAGGAAATTTTTCAAAAATTTCCTATTTTTATAGGAAATTTTTCAAAAATTTCCTATTTTTATAGGAAATTTTCAAAAATTTCCTATTTTTATAGGAAATTTTTCAAAAATTTCCTATTTTTATAGGAAATTTTTCAAAAATTTCCTATTTTTATAGGAAATTTTTCAAAAATTTCCTATTTTTTCAAAAAATTTCCTATTTTTATAGGAAATTTTTCAAAAATTTCCGTATTTTTATAGGAAATTTTTCAAAAATTTCCTATTTTTATAGGAAATTTTTCAAAATTTCCTATTTTTATAGGAAATTTTTCAAAAATTTCCTATTTTTCAAAAATTTCCTATTTTTATAGGAAATTTTTCAAAAATTTCCTATTTTTTATAGGAAATTTTTCAAAAATTTCCTATTTTTATAGGAAATTTTTCAAAAATTTCCTATTTTTATAGGAAATTTTTCAAAAATTTCCTATTTTTATAGGAAATTTTTCAAAAATTTCCTATTTTTTATAGGGAAATTTTCAAAAATTTCCTATTTTTATAGGAAATTTTTCAAAAATTTCCTATTTTTATAGGAAATTTTTCAAAAATTTCCTATTTTTATAGGAAATTTTTCAAAAATTTCCTATTTTTATAGGAAATTTTTTCAAAAATTTCCTATTTTTATAGGAAATTTTTTCAAAAATTTCCTATTTTTATAGGAAATTTTCAAAAATTTCCTATTTTTATAGGAAATTTTTCAAAAATTTCCTATTTTCATAGGAAATTTTTCAAAAATTTCCTATTTTTATAGGAAATTTTTCAAAAATTTCCTATTTTTATAGGAAATTTTTCAAAAATTTCCTATTTTTATAGGAAATTTTTCAAAAATTTCCTATTTTTATAGGAAATTTTTCAAAATTTTCCTATTTTTATAGGAAATTTTTTCAAAAATTTCCTATTTTTATAGGAAATTTTTCAAAAATTTCCTATTTTTATAGGAAATTTTTCAAAAATTTCCTATTTTTATAGGAAATTTTTCAAAAATTTCCTATTTTTATAGGAAATTTTTCAAAAAATTTCCTATTTTTATAGGAAATTTTTCAAAAATTTCCTATTTTTCATAGGAAATTTTTCAAAAATTTCCTATTTTTATAGGAAATTTTTTCAAAAATTTCCTATTTTTATAGGAAAATTTTCAAAAATTTCCTATTTTTATAGGAAATTTTTCAAAAATTTCCTATTTTTATAGGAAAATTTTCAAAAATTTCCTATTTTTATAAGGAAATTTTTCAAAAATTTCCTATTTTTATAGGAAATTTTTCAAAAATTTCCTATTTTTATAGGAAATTTTTCAAAAATTTCCTATTTTTATAGGAAATTTTTCAAAAATTTCCTATTTTTTATAGGAAATTTTTCAAAAATTTCCTATTTTTATAGGAAATTTTTTCAAAAATTTCCTATTTTTATAGGAAATTTTTCAAAAATTTCCTATTTTTATAGGAAATTTTTCAAAAATTTCCTATTTTTATAGGAAATTTTTCAAAAATTTCCTATTTTTATAGGAAATTTTTCAAAAATTTCCTATTTTTATAGGAAATTTTTCAAAAATTTCCTATTTTTATAGGAAATTTTTCAAAAATTTCCTATTTTTATAGGAAATTTTTCAAAAATTTCCTATTTTTATAGGAAATTTTTCAAAAATTCCTATTTTTATAGGAAATTTTTCAAAAATTTCCTATTTTTATAGGAAATTTTTCAAAAATTTCCTATTTTTATAGGAAATTTTTCAAAAATTTCCTATTTTTATAGGAAATTTTTCAAAAATTTCCTATTTTTATAGGAAATTTTTCAAAAATTTCCTATTTTTATAGGAAATTTTTCAAAAATTTCCTATTTTTTTATAGGGAAATTTTTCAAAAATTTCCTATTTTTATAGGAAATTTTTCAAAAATTTCCTATTTTTATAGGAAATTTTTCAAAAATTTCCTATTTTTATAGGAAATTTTTCAAAAATTTCCTATTTTTATAGGAAATTTTTCAAAAATTTCCTATTTTTATAGGAAATTTTTCAAAAATTTCCTATTTTTATAGGAAATTTTTCAAAAATTTCCTATTTTTATAGGAAATTTTTCAAAAATTTCCTATTTTTATAGGAAATTTTTCAAAAATTTCCTATTTTTATAGGAAATTTTTCAAAAATTTCCCTATTTTTATAGGAAATTTTTCAAAAATTTCCTATTTTTATAGGAAATTTTTCAAAAATTTCCTATTTTTATAGGAAATTTTTCAAAAATTTCCTATTTTTATAGGAAATTTTTCAAAAATTTCCTATTTTTATAGGAAATTTTTCAAAAATTTCCTATTTTTATAGGAAATTTTTCAAAAATTTCCTATTTTTATAGGAAATTTTTCAAAAATTTCCTATTTTTATAGGAAATTTTTCAAAAATTTCCTATTTTTATAGGAAATTTTTCAAAAATTTCTATTTTTATAGGAAATTTTTCAAAAATTTCCTATTTTTATAGGAAATTTTTCAAAAATTTCCTATTTTTATAGGAAATTTTTCAAAAATTTCCTATTTTTTATAGGAAATTTTTTCAAAAATTTCCTATTTTTATAGGGAAATTTTTCAAAAATTTTCCTATTTTTATAGGAAATTTTTCAAAAATTTCCTATTTTTATAGGAAATTTTTCAAAAATTTCCTATTTTTATAGGAAATTTTTCAAAAATTTCCTATTTTTATAGGAAATTTTTCAAAAATTTCCTATTTTTATAGGAAATTTTTTCAAAAATTTCCTATTTTTATAGGAAATTTTTCAAAAATTTCCTATTTTTATAGGAAATTTTTCAAAAATTTCCTATTTTTTATTAGGAAATTTTTCAAAAATTTCCTATTTTTATAGGAAATTTTTCAAAAATTTCCTATTTTTATAGGCAAATTTTTCAAAATTTCCTATTTTTATAGCAAATTTTTCAAAAATTTCCTATTTTTATAGCAAATTTTTCAAAAATTTCCTATTTTTATAGCAAATTTTTCAAAAATTTCCTATTTTTATAGCAAATTTTTCAAAAATTTCCTATTTTTTATAGGAAATTTTTCAAAATTTCCTATTTTTATAGGAAATTTTTCAAAAATTTCCTATTTTTATAGGAAATTTTTCAAAAATTTCCTATTTTTTATAGGAAAATTTTTCAAAAAATTTCCTATTTTTATAGGAAATTTTTCAAAAATTTCCTATTTTTATAGGAAATTTTTCAAAAATTTCCTATTTTTATAGGAAATTTTTTCAAAAATTTCCTATTTTTTATAGGAAATTTTTCAAAAATTTCCTATTTTTATAGGAAAATTTTTCAAAAAATTTCCTATTTTTATAGGAAATTTTTCAAAAATTTCCTATTTTTATAGGAAATTTTTTCAAAAATTTCCTATTTTTATAGGAAATTTTTCAAAAATTTCCTATTTTTATAGGAAATTTTTCAAAAAATTTCCTATTTTTATAGGAAATTTTTCAAAAATTTCCTATTTTTATAGGAAATTTTTTCAAAAATTCCTATTTTTATAGGAAATTTTTCAAAAATTTCCTATTTTTATAGGAAATTTTTCAAAAATTTCCTATTTTTATAGGAAATTTTTCAAAATTTCCTATTTTTAAGGAAATTTTTCAAAAATTTCCTATTTTTATAGGAAATTTTTCAAAAATTTCCTATTTTTATAGGAAATTTTTCAAAAATTTCCTATTTTTATAGGAAATTTTTCAAAAATTTCCTATTTTTATAGGAAATTTTTCAAAAATTTCCTATTTTTATAGGAAATTTTTCAAAAATTTCCTATTTTTATAGGAAATTTTTCAAAAATTTCCTATTTTTATAGGAAATTTTTCAAAAATTTCCTATTTTTATAGGAAATTTTTCAAAAAGTTTCTTATTTTTTATAGGAAATTTTTCAAAAATTTCCAATTTTTATAGAAAATTTTACAAAAATTTCTTATTTTTATAGGAAATTTTTCAAAAATTTCTTATTTTTATAGAAAATTCTTCAAAAATTTCTTATTTTTATAGAAAATTCTTCAAAAACTTCTTATTTTTATAGGAAATTTTTCAAAAATTTTTTATTTTTATAGGACATTTTTTAAAAATTTCTTATTTTTATAGGAAATTTTTTTAAAATTTTCTTAATTTTATTAGAAATTTTTCAAAAATTTCTAATTTTTGTAGGAAATTTTTCAAAAATTTCTATTTTTTATAAGAAAATTTTCAAATATTTCTTTTTTTAAAGGCATTTTTTTTTAGTTTTTATTTTAATAGGAAATATTTCAAAAATTTATTATTTTAATAGGGATTTTTTCAAAAATTTCTTATTTTTATAGAAAATTTTTCAAAAGTTTTTAAAGGATTTTTTTTTTAATTTTTTTATTTTTTTTAGGAAATTTTTCAAAAAATCTGATTTTCATATCAAGGTTTTCAAAAATTTCTTATTTTTGTATATGATATTTTAAAACTTTCTTATTTTTGTAGGAATTTTTTCAAAAATTTCTTATTTTTATAGAAAATTTTAAAAATGTTTCTATCATTCTCCAGTCCGACAACTAGTTTTTTATCATTCCTAGAAATCAAAAAATTTCCTCTAAAAATAAGAAATTTTTTAAAAATTTCCAATAAAAATAAGAAAATTTTGAAAAATTTCCTATAAAAATAAACAATTTTTGAAAAATTTCCTATAAAAATAAGAAATTTTTGAAAAATTTCTATAAAAATAAAAAAAATTGTGCAAAATTTCCTATAAAAATAACAATTTTTTGTAATATTTCCTATAAAAATAGGAATTTTTTCAAAAATTTGCTATAAAAATAAGGAATTTTTGAAAAATTTCCTATAAAAATCGAAAATTTTTTTAAAATTTCCCATAAAAATAAGAAATTTTTGAAAAATTCCTATAAAAATAAAAAAAGTTGTAAAATTTCCTATTAATAACCAATTTTTGGAAAATTTCCTACAGAAATAAGAAATTTTTGAAAAACTTCCTTTAAAAATGAGAAATTTTAGAACAATTTTATAAAAGGAAATTTTAAAATTTTTTAAAATTTTCTTTACAGAAATAAAAAATTTTTGAAAATTTTCTATAAAAATAAAAATTTTTTTGGAAAATTTAATAAAAATAAAAGAAATTTTTGAAGAATTTTCTAAAAAAATAAGAAATTTTTTAAAAATTTCATAAAAAGATTGGAAACTTTAGATAAATTTACTGCAGAAAAAGTAAATTTTTCAAAAAAATGTTCGATAGAAAAAGGAAATTTTTAAAAAATGTCCGATAAAAATTGCAAATTTTTAAAAAATTTATTTTTAAAATTTATTATTTTAATAGGAAATTTTTCAAAAATTTCCTATTTTTATAGGAAATTTTTCAAAAATGTCCTATTTTTATAGGAAATTTTTCAAAATTTTCCTATTTTTATAGGAAATTTTTCAAAAATTTCCTATTTTTATAGGAAATTTTTCAAAAATTTCATATTTTTATAGGAAATTTTTCAAAAATTTCCTATTTTTATAGGAAATTTTTCAAAAATTTCCTATTTTTATAGGAAATTTTTCAAAAATTTCCTATTTTTATAGGAAATTTTTCAAAAATTTCCTATTTTTATAGGAAATTTTTCAAAAAATGTCCTATTTTTATAGGAAATTTTTTAAAAATTTCCTATTTTTATAGGAAATTTTTCAAAAATTTCCTATTTTTATAGGAAATTTTTCAAAAATTTCCTATTTTTATAGGAAATTTTTCAAAATTTTCCTATTTTTATAGGAAATTTTTCAAAAATTTCCTATTTTTATAGGAAATTTTTCAAAAATTTCCTATTTTTATAGGAAATTTTTCAAAAATTTCCTATTTTTATAGGAAATTTTTCAAAAATTTCCTATTTTTATAGGAAATTTTTCAAAAATTTCCTATTTTTATAGGAAATTTTTCAAAAATTTCCTATTTTTATAGGAAATTTTTCAAAAATTTCCTATTTTTATAGGAAATTTTTCAAAAATTTCCTATTTTTATAGGAAATTTTTCAAAAATTTCCTATTTTTATAGGAAATTTTTCAAAAATTTCCTATTTTTATAGGAAATTTTTCAAAAATTTCCTATTTTTATAGGAAATTTTTCAAAAATTTCCTATTTTTATAGGAAATTTTTCAAAAATTTCCTATTTTTATAGGAAATTTTTCAAAAATTTCCTATTTTTTATAGGAAATTTTTCAAAAATTTCCTATTTTTATAGGAAATTTTTCAAAAATTTCCTATTTTTATAGGAAATTTTTCAAAAATTTCCTATTTTTATAGGAAATTTTTCAAAAATTTCCTATTTTTATAGGAAATTTTTCAAAAATTTCCTATTTTTATAGGAAATTTTTCAAAAATTTCCTATTTTTATAGGAAATTTTTCAAAAATTTCCTATTTTTATAGGAAATTTTTCAAAAATTTCCTATTTTTATAGGAAATTTTTCAAAAATTTCCTATTTTTATAGGAAATTTTTCAAAAATTTCCTATTTTTATAGAAAATTTTTCAAAAATTTCCTATTTTTATAGGAAATTTTTCAAAAATTTCCTATTTTTATAGGAAATTTTTCAAAAATTTCCTATTTTTATAGGAAATTTTTCAAAAATTTCCTATTTTTATAGGAAATTTTTCAAAAATTTCCTATTTTTATAGGAAATTTTTCAAAAATTTCCTATTTTTATAGGAAATTTTTCAAAAATTTCCTATTTTTATAGGAAATTTTTCAAAAATTTCCTATTTTTATAGGAAATTTTTCAAAAATTTCCTATTTTTATAGGAAATTTTTCAAAAATTTCCTATTTTTATAGGAAATTTTTCAAAAATTTCCTATTTTTATAGGAAATTTTTCAAAAATTTCCTATTTTTATAGGAAATTTTTCAAAAATTTCCTATTTTTATAGGAAATTTTTCAAAAATTTCCTATTTTTATAGGAAATTTTTCAAAAATTTCCTATTTTTATAGGAAATTTTTCAAAAATTTCCTATTTTTATAGGAAATTTTTCAAAAATTTCCTATTTTTATAGGAAATTTTTCAAAAATTTCCTATTTTTATAGGAAATTTTTCAAAAATTTCCTATTTTTATAGGAAATTTTTCAAAAATTTCCTATTTTTATAGGAAATTTTTCAAAAATTTCCTATTTTTATAGGAAATTTTTCAAAAATTTCCTATTTTTATAGGAAATTTTTCAAAAATTTCCTATTTTTATAGGAAATTTTTCAAAAATTTCCTATTTTTATAGGAAATTTTTCAAAAATTTCCTATTTTTATAGGAAATTTTTCAAAAATTTCCTATTTTTATAGGAAATTTTTCAAAAATTTCCTATTTTTATAGGAAATTTTTCAAAAATTTCCTATTTTTATAGGAAATTTTTCAAAAATTTCCTATTTTTATAGGAAATTTTTCAAAAATTTCCTATTTTTATAGGAAATTTTTCAAAAATTTCCTATTTTTATAGGAAATTTTTCAAAAATTTCCTATTTTTATAGGAAATTTTTCAAAAATTTCCTATTTTTATAGGAAATTTTTCAAAAATTTCCTATTTTTATAGGAAATTTTTCAAAAATTTCCTATTTTTATAGGAAATTTTTCAAAAATTTCCTATTTTTATAGGAAATTTTTCAAAAATTTCCTATTTTTATAGGAAATTTTTCAAAAATTTCCTATTTTTATAGGAAATTTTTCAAAAATTTCCTATTTTTATAGGAAATTTTTCAAAAATTTCCTATTTTTATAGGAAATTTTTCAAAAATTTCCTATTTTTATAGGAAATTTTTCAAAAATTTCCTATTTTTATAGGAAATTTTTCAAAAATTTCCTATTTTTATAGGAAATTTTTCAAAAATTTCCTATTTTTATAGGAAATTTTTCAAAAATTTCCTATTTTTATAGGAAATTTTTCAAAAATTTCCTATTTTTATAGGAAATTTTTCAAAAATTTCCTATTTTTATAGGAAATTTTTCAAAAATTTCCTATTTTTATAGGAAATTTTTCAAAAATTTCCTATTTTTATAGGAAATTTTTCAAAAATTTCCTATTTTTATAGGAAATTTTTCAAAAATTTCCTATTTTTATAGGAAATTTTTCAAAAATTTCCTATTTTTATAGGAAATTTTTCAAAAATTTCCTATTTTTATAGGAAATTTTTCAAAAATTTCCTATTTTTATAGGAAATTTTTCAAAAATTTCCTATTTTTATAGGAAATTTTTCAAAAATTTCCTATTTTTATAGGAAATTTTTCAAAAATTTCCTATTTTTATAGGAAATTTTTCAAAAATTTCCTATTATTATAGGAAATTTTTCAAAAATTTCCTATTTTTATAGGAAATTTTTCAAAAATTTCCTATTTTTATAGGAAATTTTTCAAAAATTTCCTATTTTTATAGGAAATTTTTCAAAAATTTCCTATTTTTATAGGAAATTTTTCAAAAATTTCCTATTTTTATAGGAAATTTTTCAAAAATTTCCTATTTTTATAGGAAATTTTTCAAAAATTTCCTATTTTTATAGGAAATTTTTCAAAAATTTCCTATTTTTATAGGAAATTTTTCAAAAATTTCCTATTTTTATAGGAAATTTTTCAAAAATTTCCTATTTTTATAGCAAATTTTTCAAAAATTTCCTATTTTTATAGCAAATTTTTCAAAAATTTCCTATTTTTATAGCAAATTTTTCAAAAATTTCCTATTTTTATAGCAAATTTTCCAAAAATTTCCTATTTTTATAGGAAATTTTTCAAAAATTTCCTATTTTTATAGGAAATTTTTCAAAAATTTCCTATTTTTATAGGAAATTTTTCAAAAATTTCCTATAAAAATAGGAAATTTTTCAAAAGTTTCCCATTTTTATAGGAAATTTTTCAAAAGTTTCCTATTTTTATAGGAAATTTTTCAAAAATTTCCTATTTTTATAGGAAATTTTTCAAAAATTTCCTATTTTTATAGGAAATTTTTCAAAAATTTCCTATTTTTATAGGAAATTTTTCAAAAATTTCCTATTTTTACAGGAAATTTTTTAAAAATTTCCTATTTTTATAGGAAATTTTTCAAAAATTTCCTATTTTTATAGGAAATTTTTCAAAAATTTCCTATTTTTATAGGAAATTTTTCAAAAATTTCCTATTTTTATAGGAAATTTTTCAAAAGTTTCTTATTTTTTATAGGAAATTTTTCAAAAATTTCCAATTTTTATAGAAAATTTTACAAAAATTTCTTATTTTTATAGGAAATTCTTCAAAAATTTCTTATTTTTATAGAAAATTCTTCAAAAATTTCTTATTTTTATAGAAAATTCTTCAAAAACTTCTTATTTTTATAGGAAATTTTTCAAAAATTTTTTATTTTTATAGGACATTTTTAAAAAATTTCTTATTTTTATAGGAAATTTTTCTAAAATTTTCTTAATTTAATTAGAAATTTTTCAAAAATTTCTACTTTTTGTAGGAAATTTTTCAAAAATTTCTATTTTTTATAAGAAAATTTTCAAATATTTCTTTTTTTAAAGGCATTTTTTATTAGTTTTTATTTTAATAGGAAATATTTCAAAAATTTATTATTTTAATAGGGATTTTTTCAAAAATTTCTTATTTTTATAGAAAATTTTTCAAAAGTTTTTATAGGATTTTTTTTTTTAATTTTTTTTAGAAATTTTTTCAAAATTATCTTATTTGTATAGGAAATTTTTCAAAAAATCTGATTTTCATATCAAGGTTTTCAAAAATTTCTTATTTTTGTATATGATATTTTAAAACTTTCTTATTTTTGTAGGAATTTTTTCAAAAATTTCTTATTTTTATAGAAAATTTTAAAAATGTTTCTATCATTCTCCAGTCCGACAACTAGTTTTTTATCATTCCTAGAAATCAAAAAAGATTTGCTAGGTCAAGGTTTTTGGTGCTTCGTTAATTGGTTGGTATGCATGCAAGAATATTTTGAAATAAAGAATATTTTGAAATAAAGTAATTTCAAAGATACCCAGTAAAACTTTTCATTACCAAATAATGAATTAAACAGTTAAACTATTGAACACGAACTACTTACTCATTCGCTGTTTAAGTCATTACATTAACATGGGGATGTCATTGGAGGCAAGTACTTACCAATTGCAGAAAATTAATGACTTGGGTAAGCAATTTGAAAACAACAACAACAACAGCAACAACTTTTTTGTTGTTGTTTTATTAAAAAAATATATTTTTAAACGAAATACAAAATTTTTTTTTATGGTCCCATGGGGGCTCGAACCCAGACCCTCCGACTGCTAGGCAGAGACTCTTCCACTGAGCTACTTCATATGTTGAAAACTTAGCAGCTTATAATTAATATAAACAATTTTTATTTTTAGATTCAAAATCATGTGAAAATAACTTTGTTTTTCCCTGCTTTTTTTTGCTTTGTTGTAATTTTTGGAAAAATATTTTTATACGATTTTTTGTAATTATTTAAAACTTTTTTAAAATTATTTTAAAACTTAAACAATTTAAATCTTCTTTTTTGTATAAGTTTTTACATAAGATTGACTCTTACTTACTTAAATGTTACAACCTGTTAATGTCAAAGTCCGAGCATATTTTAGAATTTCATGGATTTCGATCTTGTTCGAATATTCTCCAATTTTATAGGCCAAGCTTTGAAAAAAGTTCCTCTACTTGGTCTTTCTATCGAAGTTTCGGACATCCTCCTCTAACATTAGGTAGTGGGACATTTCAATTCTAATTTTATCCTCTTCATTGTATTTTTTTTTTTTCAAGAGAGGGTTACTAGCCCGTAATCCTAACCCATTTTTATCGATCATATTAACTCACAATATTAATGGGTCTTAAACTAGCTCCCCGGGTGATACCATGAGGAGGTGTGTGTCCACAGTTGAGATGAAGGATGACCCAGATAAGTTGGGCTTACCAAGTTAAGACCAATTAGAATCGTGTTTGGTATTCAACATCCCCTAGATAATCAAAATTGACTCATGATGGTATTTTTTCATTAACGTGAGTTAGTTTTACAAATTTTTTTTACAGAAGATAATATTTAAGTTCTTAAAATTCAAAAATCATTTAAAAAGACTCTTTTAATAAAAAAAAACTAAAAAAAATTGTTGTCCTTGGTGGGATTTGAACCGGGGCCATTCAGTTTAAATTACCATCTTAATTACAAATAAGTACTTCTGTAATAACTTATTATTTATTCGGATGGTATGTTGTAGTCGTTACAAGGTAACCAGTTATCAGAGTACTTTCCATTACCAAAGTTTTGCTGGGTATTTTTTGTTTTGTTTTAATTCCGAAATTTTAAGCCAATTCTCCTTGTCTGCTTTTGCCTAGAAATAGTATTAAATTCTAAGAACTTCCACAAATCAAATCAAACTTAATCAAGTTATAGATTTGCAAAAGTCCTTGATAAAAACCTTGAGAAAATCTTCAAAAGTTTTGTGTCGGTATGACTTATAGTATTTGAAGATTTTCAATAATTGATGTAAATTACAAACTTTTAACTATTTTCCAAAAATAAAATTTTAATAGTAAAACCTCATCCTAGAGGAAATGTTCAATTGTAAATAATGAAGTTAACTTGTTAAAGGAAAGTAAATAAGTGAAAAATGAATACTCATGAAAAGACAACTATCAGGTGAATACAAACATTGACAGGCAGAAAGACTTGTATTTTTAGCATAAGAGAGGTGAAATATGATTTTCCTTTTATGTACATAACTAACATATTTGTGTATATAAACTAGGGATAAAGTTGGGATTTATGACTGTTTTTCATTTCATGCCTTTGCTAAGTTTCCATTATCAAGGACAGACATTTTTGAATTAATTATACGCTTATCTACAGTCATTATGTGTGTGTATGCGTAAATAACTACTCTCTCTTTTGTTTTTATTACACAAAAGTATGTTCACTCATACTCAAACACTCGTAAAGGTAACAAGTTTCAAGGAATTTTATGGCTATGAAATATCAATACTGAAACATTTTGAAGGATTCGTATTGTGCGTTTGTGTGTTTGTACATACATTGCTCATACAAGTCTTTACACAAACTTTTGTATATTTATTTAACAGTTGCCAGTCAACCAACCGGCTCATGAATTCATAAACAAACTGTTGCTTTTTCAGCTGATTTACGAGTGTATCCTATATCTCAGATTTTGTGAGTGGTTGTTTTGTTAGTGTACTTGTTAACTCTGCTGCTGCTGCTTCGACTACTGCTGCCCTAAATTCTGTTACTGTTTTAAGATGTTCTTGTTATTACTGTATCATTACTACAAAAATCAACATGTAACATTAACCCAATTTTTTTCAAGGTGAATTTTACTCGTAAAATTTGTAAATTTTAAGAGTTTGTTGTTATTGTAGAGCTTTGCTAGTTTTTAGTACAAAATTTAAGAGAATTTTGGAATTAAAATTGTAAGAGATTTATGTTAACATTAGAAGAGCAACATTTAATTATTAATATTATAGAAATAAATACAAGATTTTTAATTTAAAAAAAACATGGATTATTGCGATCGAACTTTTTCTACCTACTTCGGGAGCTTACCTGGTCTTTCCTATGTATTATTATGATCTGAAATATCAATATGAAGAACATCAAGATTTACGTAATTTTTAATCATCTTCAATGTCAAAGGTTTGTTATAGCTTGTTGAAATCCTTCCATATTGATAATTATATTCTGAGGACATTTTGGTTTCATAGCTAGGTAAGGCAGGTGACTTACAATTAATTCAGTGTCGCTTTGATTATACAGATAGTCCATATGTGGTATCGACTTTTAAACGTTAAGACAGGATAATGACAGAAGAGATATGAGACTGTCCCTTCCTCCTCGATGTTTTAACTACTTCTTTAAGGAAAACAAAAACATAACATAGTGTTCTGTGATAATTGTAGTTAAATTGCAAGCCTATGGCGCTGAAGAAACACAAAGACTGCAGAAAGATTACTCCTACTATAAATGGATAGCCCTTTTTATACCCACCATCAAAAAGAATGGGGGGTATATTGAAATTGTTATTCCGTTTGTAATTTCCTTAATACTGGCTCAAAAACCAAAATTGAAGTATATTCTGAATCCTTATGAAATTCTAAGACGATTGAGCGAAGTCTGTCTGTCTGTCCGTCTGTTTGTCTGTCTGTCTGTCTGTCTGTCTGTCGGTCGGTCGGTCGGTCGGTCGGTCGGTCGGTCGGTCAGTCGGTCGGTCGGTCGGTCGGTCGGTCGGTCGGTCGGTCGGTCGGTCGGTCGGTCTGTCTGTCTGTCTGTCTGTCTGTCTGTCTGTCTGTCTGTCTGTCTGTCTGTCTGTCTGTCTGTCTGTCTGTCTGTCTGTCTGTCTGTCTGTCCGTCTGTCTGATGTCGGCACAATAAAACCTTAACGAAAGGATATACGTCACTGAAATTAGGCAAAAATATTCTTCATACCTTAGAAAATTTTGGTATTGAAATCGGGCAAAATCGGTTCATATTTGACCATAGCTCCCGTATAACCTCGTCTAGGCTAATCGCTTATTTGCTGATAAATGACAAATTATTACAGCTATGATGACAAAATTTTGTATCTAGAAGTTATACATAAGCACTAGGCAGCATATTTCATCAAAATTGGTTCACATTTAACCATAGCTCCCATATAAAAAACTACGGAAACAGCCTAAATTCCACCTTAAATTCACTTAAATGCCAATAACTGATAAACTGTAGTAGCTTTGGCCACTAAATTTAGCACAAGGAAGGCTTATGTAAATGGCAGCCACTCTGCATTTGATCATAGCTCCCATATAAAAAACTTACAAAAATACAAAAATACAAAAAGAAAAGATGGTTTATGTCCAACTGTCCGTGCGATAGCTCCTTAACTACATGAGCTAGAGAGACAAAATTGTACAAAAGTATTTTTGATATGTAAAAGAAATTGTGTACTGAAAATGGGCGAAATCAATTAACATTTAGTTAGAACTCCCATGTAACCCCGCCCCGGGAAACACATGAATGCTGATAAATTGAATACAATTGTAATAGGTATGACGACTAAATTTAAAAAAAAGAAGTTTTATGCAAGTATTGGTCAGTATATCAAATTTTATAAGAATCGGTCCATATTTGACTATAGCTTTCATATAAAAAACACTCCCGGAAACCAAAAAAATTTAGCAAAAGCCAGATAAAAACTATTAAATTAGAAACTATGGTAGCTATGGTCACTAAATTTTGCAAGAATATGTTCTACATAAAAATCAGCCAGTGTGTAAATTTTTTTTACAATCGGTCGACATTTGCCCATAATTCTTATATATATATACAAACAAATCTATATTATATGTATCTATTTCTATAGAAAAGTTGACGATAGGAAGACTTTTGTATAGAAAAGTCGACGATAGGAAGACTTTTGTATAGAAAATTTGACGATAGGAAACCTTTCTATAGAAAAGTTGACGATAGAAAGACTTTTCTATAGAAAAGTTGATGATAGGAAGACTTTTCTTTAGAAAAGTTGACGATAGGAAGACTTTTCTATAGAAAAGTTGACGATAGGAAGACTTTTCTATAGAAAAGTTGACGATAGGAAGACTTTTCTATAGAAAAGTTGACGATAGGAAGACTTTTCTATAGAAAAGTTGACGATAGGAAGACTTTTCTATAGAAAAGTTGACGATAGGAAGACTTTTCTATAGAAAAGTTGACGATAGGAAGACTTTTCTATAGAAAAGTTGACGATAGGAAGACTTTTCTATAGAAAAGTTGACGATAGGAAGACTTTTCTATAGAAAAGTTGACGATAGGAAGACTTTTCTATAGAAAAGTTGACGATAGGAAGACTTTTCTATAGAAAAGTTGACGATAGGAAGACTTTTCTATAGAAAAGTTGACGATAGGAAGACTTTTCTATAGAAAAGTTGACGATAGGAAGACTTTTCTATAGAAAAGTTGACGATAGGAAGACTTTTCTATAGAAAAGTTGACGATAGGAAGACTTTTCTATAGAAAAGTTGACGATAGGAAGACTTTTCTATAGAAAAGTTGACGATAGGAAGACTTTTCTATAGAAAAGTTGACGATAGGAAGACTTTTCTATAGAAAAGTTGACGATAGGAAGACTTTTCCATAGAAAAGTTGACGATAGGAAGACTTTTCCATAGAAAAGTTGACGATAGGAAGACTTTTCCATAGAAAAGTTGACGATAGAAAGACTTTTCTATAGAAAAGTTGACGATAGGAAGACTTTTCTATAGAAAAGTTGACGATAGGAAGACTTTTCTATAGAAAAGTTGACCACAACTTGAAAACATCGATTACTTCCTGTAAAGTGATAAAACAAAACTTGAAATTATGTCGTATATTCTGATTATTCAAGTACTTTTTGTGTAGATTTTTGGTACTTTTTGTTTATTCCCTGTGCCATCACACTCACATATTCAACATGTTAAACTCTGTTGTTACGGAGAGTATGTGTGCGAGAGAATTTTAATATCGGTAACTTTTCTAAAGGTGTTTTATGGCGTTTAACTGTTGCTTTCAAAGTTAGTGTAATTTGAAGCTGCACAGAAAACTGACGTTTCCGGTAAAATACAAAGTTCTGAAAAAATATTTAAAAAAATATACATAAAAAGTTTATTAAAAAAAGGTACATGTGCTGGTGATTTGAATTTATAAAAACAAAAATTCTATACACACAATTACACACACACACACACATGAGTACATAGCTAAACATTAAAAGTATTTAAATACAAGTATAAAATTTACATAGCAAAATTACACAGATAAGATATACTAAATAAATGTGAATACTAACAGAGAAAAACTTAATAAATACTAAGATTTTTAAAATCAAATTAAAAAAACCAAAATTACTTAAACATATAAAAAAAAAGAAATGATAAAAAAGTTTATAACATTTTGGGTGTAAAATTGTGAAATCTTAAAAAAAAAAACAAAAAAAAACCAAAATAAATCAAACAAAATTTATTATCAAAATAAAGAAAGATATTTTTAATAATAATAAAATACCCACATAAAATTCTATACAATTTGAAAAGTGTCTACAGGTGTTTGCAAAACATTTCTAAAGAAAAAAAAATCCCCAACATTTTGGCTGTTGCTGTAAGTGGTGAGAGTAATTTTACCTTTGATTCCTGTATCTAAATACATACAAGTATTTCTGCGAGATTTACGTTTAGTATGTATGTGTTTTTTAAAGAAAATACCATAAATTTTCCTTTTCATCTGCCAACAGGAAAATGTATTTATAATGATCATAAAAATGTTAATATTAAAAAAAATAATAATACTTTGTTAATGTGTTCGTGTCCTGACATATAAAAGCGAAATAATTTTAAGTACTTTAAAGTAGTTCTTTTAAAATTTACGACTACCTAAATATAAAATATACTTTTTGTATAATTTTTGAATGTATGGATTTCTTTCCCGTTTGAATAAATACACGTACATACATACATACATATGTATATATGTATGTGCTAAGCGTCTAAAAATATTTGTCCTAGATTCATTTTGTACACAAGGTTTTTTTCAATTAAGTAAGTGAAATGGAAGAGTTTTTAGAATAATAGTCACATGCTTCTAGTAGCAATTTTAAAGCCTATGAGACATTTGTTTTAATGTGTTTTTTGTTTTTAAAAATTTAAACATGTACGAGTGTTATATCGAATCTTATATACCCACCATCAAGTTGTGTTAAATTTAGAAATATCTCCCATATATCTACGAGGGTGCAGCTAATTCAAAATGTGGACCAAATTCGAAAAAAAGTTGTTACGCTAGTTGTTATTGTTAGCAAAATATTTTGACTAAATTCATTTGCAGAAGCTTTATAGTTCAACATTTAAAAGTGGTTTCCCTAGTATTTACTTTGTACAAAATTTAATCTCATAACCTGGTGTAGTTTAGCATAATAGCCTGTTAAATACTTTTCGCATAGCTTAATATTTAGTTAGGATAAACATGCATGTAATACGACAGGTCCATATATGTATTTTGTTGGGAGTTCCTAATGCCGTGTATAAAGTCTGGACTTTGGTGCAATTTTAATATGCTGCTTTTACCTCCGAATCTTTTTGATTGTAGATATAAAAAGGTGAAGTTATATATATATTTATATATATATATATAAGAATTGTAGCCAAATAGTGACCGATTGCAACAAAATTTTACACACTGGCTGGTATTTATATAAAACTTGGTTTTGCAAAAGTTAGTGGCTATAGCTGTCATAGTTTCTAATTTATTAGCTTTTAACTGGCCTTTGCTACACTCAGGAAATTATTACAGTAACTGATTGTATGTTGTTTAGGAAATTTTCGGTTATGTTGTTTTCAAATGAATATTCATTTAAATTTATATGAAAATTGATTTTTAACATATTTATACATTTGTTTAAAAAACAACCTACAAAAAAATACTAAAAATCCGTAACATTTGAAAATATCAGTTGTTTAGTTTTTATAAATTTTTTCAATTATTGTATCAAATATAATTCGTATTTGTTTAATTATTGGTTTTCCTTAAGTATCTTAGGTTTGCTTACTGAAGAAACTTTTTATAATACTGGCCGCCTATCACAGGGTATGGCCTAAGCAAACAACAAACTTTGTTTTGTCTGTTTGGTTTTTTGATGCCTTAAAGGATATAACCTTTTTATGGGTTCGTCTTTTATGATACGTTAATTACAAAAACAAATGAAAATTTTCCGTTTCACGGAAAATTTACCTAGTTTTTTACCATTCAATTTTTTAAAAATAAATGAAATTTTCCGTTTTTTATACTAAAAATGTAGTTTAAATTTTTGTCAGTAATTTTCTTGAAAACAACTGAATATTCCGTTTTTAAAACTGAAAATGTAGTTTAAATATTTGTCAGTTAAATTTAAATGAAATATTTATTGAATTTGAATGAAAAATCAGTTGACCGGTTTGTAAATGAATATTCATTTATTTCAAATTACATTTTAAGTTAATTTTACTTACATAATATTCTGAGTGTACACTTTTTTGGTTTCCGGGAGTGTTTTTTATATGAAAGCTATAGTCAAATATGGACCAATTCCTATAAAATTTGACATACTGACCAATAGTTGCATAAAACTTATCCATTCTAAGTGTAGTCGTCACAACTATTACAATTGCTCTAACTAAATGTAAACCTATTTCGCCCATTTTCAGTACACAACTTTTGTTACATATCAAAAATACTTTTGTCTCTCTAGCTTTTGTAGTTCAGGAGCTGTCGCGCTTTTATCTGACGGACAGACGGACATAAATCTCCTTTTCTTTTTGTGTTTTTGCGTTTCTGTATGTTTTGTATATGGGAGCTATGGTCAAATGGTGACCGATTATAACAAAATTTTGCACACTGGCTGGCATTCACATAAGATTTCCTTTTGTAAAATTTTGTTGCTGTAGCCTTTTTAGTTAAGGCGTTATCGCGCTTTTATCTAACGGACAGACGGACATAAACCCCCTTTTCTTTTTGTATTTTTGTGTTTCCGTAAGTTTTTTATATGGGAGCTATGGTCAAATGGTGACCGATTGTGACAAAATTTTGCACACTGGCTGGAATTCACATAAGACTTCCTTGTGCTAAATAAAAAGCTATTACAGTTTGTCATATATTGGCATTTAAGTGAATTTCAGGTGGAATTTAGGCTGTTACCGTAAGTTTTTTGTATGGGAGCTATGACTAAATGTGAACCGATTTATATGAAATTTTATATGCTACGTAGGGCTAATGCAAAACATCTATATACCAAATTTTATCATCATAGCTGTTATAGTTTGTTATTTATTAGGAAATAAGCGATTAGCGTAGGCGAGGTTATACGGGAGCTATGGTCAAATGTGAACCGATTTTGCCCAATTTCAATACCAAAATTTTCTCAGAGATGAAGAATGTTTTAGTGAGCTAGCTCCTTTCGTTTAGGCGTTATCGTGATTTCAACAGACAGACAGACGGACAGACAGACGGACGAACAGAAAGACGGATGGACAGACAGACGGACATCGCTCAATCGTCTTAGAAATTCATAAGGATTCAGAATATATATCGTTTTTGATTTTAGAGCCAATATAAAGGAAATTACAAACGGAATGACATTTTCAATATACCCCCCCCCCCCATTCTTTTTGATGGTGGCTATAAAAATACAGGGTGGCTTATAAATTTTGCTATAATAAGAAACTCAAATAACTTTTTATAAAGTTTATGTTATTAATTTTTTATTAAGAAATTTTAAAAATTATACATTTTTTTAATTATTCATAAAGTTTTAGAAATAATTGAATTCAAATGAACTTGATTTACATCATAGAAGAAACTCCTTTTTTTATCCGATCGGTCTATGTCTAATAAAACTTCGTTAAATTTACAATATTTTTCAAGTTTTGTAGGAAACAAATTTCGTTTGAAATATTTTTGAAAAATGAAATATAACAATTGTATTTTTAATTGGAATATAATTTTCTTATACAAATGGCATCATGGTTAATTACACTGGCAGGCAAGATAAATTACCCCTAAGTACAAAAACAATCCAAATATAAAATTATATGGATACGATTTTTATACCCTTCACCGCCATAGGTGGTAAGGGTATTATAAATTTGTGCTGACCTTTAAGTATACCAATACGCTTAGAAGCACTTTCTGAGTCGATTTAGCTATGTCAGTCCGTCCGTCCGTCTAGACGGCTGGCTGAACCCCCATGTAAACCATGTAATCAAAGTAGAGGTCGCGATTCTATAGATAATTTGATGAAATTTGGAAGAGATCATTTTTTTGATGACAGGACCATAGCTGTTGAAATTCGTTAAAATCGGTCTATAATTTATGGTACCTCCCATAGGTCCCACTTCTCTAAATTGATGTTGTGGCCACAAATATCAATATTTTTTCGTGAAATTTAAAAAAAATATATTGCTTATGTAAACCAAAATCACTCTAGCAAATTTAGTTGAAATCGGTCCACATTTAACCATAGCTTCCATACAAATTCTTCTGTTAAAACGCACTAAATGAGACAAAAATCACTAAAACGCTCGTAAGTCTGAAAATAATGAGAATTTTAAGTTAAGTTTTTGCATACATAATTTTTGTTAAAACTATAATCAATTTGCCAAATTTCGAGATAATCGGTCGACATTTGACCGTAGCTTTCATATGAGTCCAAATGACGGAAATAGCTTAAATATATAAGTTTTGAGAAAATGTTTGTATGATGGCAAAATTTTGCAAATATTCGGAAAATGAACACCTTTGACCCCAGTGGTGAAGGGTATCGTATAGCCGGGCTTGGCCGACTATAGCACTTTCTTAATTGTTTTTGAATTTTTCTAAAATTACGGATTTTAAGGAGGTCGTTCCATTTATTTTTTCATATCTTGGGAATGCTTATTTAAATTCGTTTCTGGTTTCTGGTTCACCACAAAATTTTCTTTTTAGCCTTGAAAAGACTATTTTTTCATATGGTCAACGGTTGTAGAGTTTTTGACATAAAAATGAAAAAAAAAATTTTTTTTGCAAAGTCGAAAAATATTTTTCAAAAATTCTTGAAGAATCAAAAATTTTAAAAACTTACCATTTTTATTTCACGGTATTAAAACTGAAAATATTATAAATAACCAAAGCCTTATTTTATGAAAATACATGAATAAATGTTGGTTTTTTTTAACAATAAAGTGAAAACTATCAAACATTTTTCATATGAAAAATAAAAAAATTTTAAAAATTATTATTAAAAATTACAGTCTTAAAAATACTTTTATGAGACTTGGCACTGCTACTCACTTCATTTACTTTTTTGTTAACAGAATCACTATTTATGATTGGATTTTCAGGAAATTCGGTTTATTTTATTTGAAGCATTCACAGTTTTATGACCCTGTAATGAAAATGGTGTATTTTTTATCATCTTCGATATTTTTTTGAATTTAAAAAAAACAAAAAAATTTTAAATTTAAGGAAAAAAAAAATGTACATCAAAAAATAATCTGAAAAGAACTTAAAGATATTTATGGTTCAATTCTGTAATTTTCAACAAAACCGAACAATTCGTTTTAAAGATATGGGCAAATCTGCGTGACGGTCGATAAATTTGTACAGATTTTTTTGTACTTAAATGTATCCCATTGTCGTTCTACACTAGATATATCTGCACAGATTTCTGAGAATTTTAGCCCATCGATTAAGTTATCGAATGGCATTTGTTAATTTACATACTTTTTTTGGAGAAAAAAGATATTCGATTTTAAAGTGCTGTGACGGACGCTACAAAAAATGGAAGTGACAGACCAGCTTTTATGCGTCCGGACGCTACGTGACGGACGATACAGTTTTTACTTGAATGTTTTTTATTAAGAAAAAATTCATATTTTATATTTTTTTAAGGATTCATTAATCAGTGAAAATAATGGTTTTATTTGTTCCCGAATTAATAAAATTAAGCAGACTTTGAGCCCCTACTGAATCTTGATAACTAAATGTATGTTTTTGCGATTTTTGTGAACTTTTAAAAACTTTTAAAAATTAATTTTTTTTACGCTGAATAACGATCATGTGGAACTTCTCTCTTGTCAGTACCTGGTGGACCGAGCCTTGCTCGGAGCTTTATGATAAGCATTTTGTGCAAATATTCAGTTAATTTCGAATTATTTTATTTATTTTTTCCGATCAACACAAAGTTTGCATAGTTTACAGATTAACTCATTTTGAAAAATTTTGGAAATTGCTCATACCTTGCTCATACTTTGCTAAATATTCTAGCCTGATCAAATGCACAGTTTACGATTTATTTCATTTTGAGTAATTTTCAGTGGCGCCACCTGAAGTTGTTCATATCAACTAAGAAACCTTCGTCCGCTTATTTGTAACAACTTTTCTAATGATTATAACATGATCAAATGCACAGTTTACGATTTAATTCATTTTATATTATAGCATGATTAAATGTACAGCTTACGATTAAATTGACTTTGAGTAAATTTCAGTGGCGCCACCTATCGAAATTTCTTCATAACCTTCGTCGGCTCATGTGCAACAACTTTGCTAAAGATTGTAGCATGATTAAATGTACAGATTACGATTAAATTGACTTTGAGTAAGTTTCTGTAGCGCCACCTGTCGGAAATTATTCATACCAACTAAAAAGCCTTCGTCGGCTCATGCGCTACAACTTTGCTAAAGATCATAGCATGATCAAATATACAGTTTACGATTTAATTAATTTTTAGTAATTTTCAGTTGCGCCATCTGTCGGAAATTAGTCTTATCAACTTAAAAACCTTCGCCGGCTTATCCGCAACATCTTCGCTAAAGAGCATAACATAATCAAATTCACAGTTTACTATTCTATAAAGAACATACATACAGACAAACGTTCATTTGTTTAAAATAATACTAATTTTCCCCCTTTTTATTCCCTAATTTCTAAAAGTTCCATATGTATATTTGGTACTTTTTTGGTGCCAATTGAATACGGTACATTTTTTTTAAACGCATTTAACATAATGTATAATGTTCCTATTCATATTACTTTGGAAATGTTTTGGCTCCAAAATCAAAAAAGTACCAACTACGTGTTTCATGTTTCTTTTACATCTATTGATTGCAGTACCAAGTTTCTTTCTATATTCTTTAGTTTAAAATATAAGAGTGATTTAAAAAGGTGCCAAAAAAACTATTTTCACCCTTTTTTACCCCCTATCGGACATAGTTTCAAAAAAGTACCAAACTCCTGTCCGCTTATTTTCATAGCTGTTTAAAACGTAATTTTAATTTTGTTTCTATACCTATTACTTTAGGAGATATAGCGTTTTCGATTTTTTCCCCTTTTTACCCGTTTTTACCCACTTAGAGGTAAAAGTTCCAAAAGTCCCATCTTCTTCGACCTATACATCAAAAAAGATATCCACTGTCCAAATTTTATCAAAATCGTTAGAGCCGTTTTCGAGATAGCCATTCTATATATATATATATATATATATATATATATATATATATATATATATATATATATATATATATATATACAATTATTGCTCGTTTAAGAACATAAGATAAAGAACATAGATACAAACATTCATTTGTTTAAAAGTTATAACATTACTCATTTTCTTTCCCTTTTTATCCACTACTTTCAAAAAGTTTCATATGCTTATTTCGTACTTCTTTGGTACCAATTGAATTCGATACATTTTATTAAAACGCAGTTAACATAATTCCTATTCATATTACTTTTGAGATGTTAAGTTATCATTTTATCAATTTTTTACCCATTTTGGACCCAAAATCAAAAAAGTACCAAGTACTTGTTTAATATATCTTTCACATCTATTGACTGCAGTACAAAGTTCCTTTCTATATTCTTTGGTTTAAAATATAAGAGTGGGTTAAAAAAGTACCAGACAACTATTTTCACCCCTTTTTACCCCCTATCGGACATAGTTTCAAAAAAGTACCAAACACCTGTCCGCTTATTTTCATAGCTGTTTAAAACGTAATATTACTTTTGTTTTTATACCTATTACTTTAGGAGATATACCGTTTTCGATTTTCCCTTTTTTACCCGTTTTTACCCTCTTAGAGGCAAAGGTGCCAAAAGTCCCTTCTTCTTCGACCTATACATCAAAAAAGGTACCCACTGTCAAAATTTTATCAAAATCGTTAGAGCCGTTTTCGAGATAGCCAAGATATATATATATATATATATATATATATAGTACCTGGTTGACCGAGCCTTGCTCGGGGCTTTATGATAAGTATTTTGAGGCAAATTTTAAAGTTTTTATATATTTTATTTTATACAGTTACCGTTTAACTCATTTTAAATAATTTTGAAAATTGGTCGTACCAACAGAAACCTCCGTCGACTCATGCGCAACAACTTTGCTGAAGATTATAGTCTGATCAAATGCACAGTTTACGATTTAATTCATTTTGAGTAATTTTCAGTGGCGCCACCTGTCGGACTTTGGTCATTCCAATTGATAAACCTTCGTCGGATTATCCGCAATAACTTTGCTAAAAATTATAGCATGATTAAATGTACAGTTTACGATTAAATTGACTTTAAGTAAATTTCAGTGGCGCCACGTATCGAAATTTCTTCATACCAACTAAGAAACCTTCGTCGGCTCATGTGCAACAACATTGCTAAAGATTATAGCATGATTATATGTACAGATTACGATTAAATTGTCTTTGAGTAATTTTCAGTAGCGCCACCTGTCGGGAATTATTCATACCAATTAAAAAGCATTCGCCGGCTCATGCGCTACAACTTTGCAAAAGATCATAGTATGATCAAATGTACAGTTTACGATTTAATTAATTTTTAGTAATTTTCAGTGGCGCCACCTGTCGGAAATTCGGTTTGCCAACTTAAAAACCTCCGCCGGCTTATCCGCAACATCTTTGCTGAAGAGCATGACATGATCAAATTCACAGTTTACTATTCTATAAAGAACATCATACAGACAAACATTCATTTGTTTTAAAGTTATAACATTACTAATTTTTTCCCCTTTTTATCCCCTAATTTCAAAAAGTTCCATATGAATAATTGGTACTTCTTTGGTACCAATTGAATTTGGTACATTTTATTAAAACGCAGTTAACATAATTCCTATTCATATTACTTTTGAGATGTTAAGTTATCATTTTTATCAATTTTTTACCCATTTTGGATCCAAAATCAAAAAAGTACCAAGTACGTGTTTAATATTTCTTTTACATCTATTGACTGCAGTACAAAGTTCCTTTCCATATTCTTTGGTTTAAAATATAAGAGTGGGTTAAAAAAGTACCAGACAACTATTTTCACCCCTTTTTACTCCCTATCGGACATAGTTTCAAAAAAGTACCAAACATCTGTCCGCTTATTTTAATAGCTGTTTAAAACGTAATATTACTTTTGTTTCTATACCTATTACTTTAGGAGATATAACGTTTTCGATTTTTCCTTTTTTACCCGTTTTTACCCTCTTAGAGGTAAAGGTGCCAAAAGTCCCTTCTTCTTCGACCTATACATCAAAAAAGGTACCCACTGTCAAAATTTTATCAAAATCGTTAGAGCCGTTTTCGAGATTGCCATATATATATATATATATATATATATATATACATACAATTATTGCTCGTTTAAGAATATAAGATAAGATAAGATTTATTAAGACATCGATATACACAAATTTTTGTCTAAATCGGAATGTAAGTATACACTTTCCGGTAGTTAGTTACTTGAGCTATGATTCAATTTCACAATCTCGTGCGATTTTTTTTTATCACAATTTAATTGCATTTTTGGTTATATAATAATTGAATTGAACTAGCCTTACGGCTACAAACAAATAATGAGATAATTTCATAGAATTCAATTTCTTAGAATTCATCTCTATTAAATTGATTTTAGTATTTTTCTTTAATATTTGTCCATATTGTAATGACAGCGATTTCTGCAATGTTTAACCTTTCCAAATTTCAAAGAAATTCCCATTGACATAAAAATTGTAGACCTTTAATGCAAATAATAAAATTTATTATAATTCAAAGAAGAAAGTCTATTAAAATAAATCCGCAAGCTTTTTTTGGTGTTTCATTTTAAAAATTCGTTCTATGAAATAAAAATAAAAAACTGTAACTATCTAAAAGTTTTCAAGTCTGTCAATGTCTAGCATCGTCATCAATAAGTCGTATAATAAAATCAAAAAATAAAGCTGTTAATAAATAAGTCAATAAAAAAATAGCATTAACATGAATTAAGATTAGTTCAATGGTTTTGAGTGACGTGAAAAGTAAAACCTTTAAAAGTTATAAATTCAAATTGAATTTTTTGATGCTTTAAACTTAGATCCCAACGCGTTAGTGAGTTATTTAGAAATTTATGAGAATTTATAATCCCCGGGGTATAAGTTTTTGTTTATGATTAAAAACCATATTCATAAATTAACCTTTTTTCCTTTTATAAGTAACATATATTTTTAAGTGAATTGAATAAAAACTGACTTAATAGTTAATGGTCTTTAATAAAGAGAAAAATTTTAGTTTTAAAGTAAATTGTGTATAGGGAATTATATGGAAAATGAGGAATAAACATACACATGCATACAGACGTATGTGTATGTAGGTGTATACTTATATATTTTTTTGCAGTTATTACAACATTTACTTAAATACACACAGGTGGAAACACACACGATTTGACTTATATTCAGCTAAAGGGGGTCCCTTAAAAAGATTTTAACACAAAGACTGTAATAGAAAGCACTTACTTTCATATAAATACTAGTCAAGAAAATTTGTCCTCCCAACCTGGGTCATCCTTACAATTCAGGTTTATCCGTCGTTTTATTAAATACATACATATTATATGTATATTAGGGTACACCTTGTATTACAAAAGTGCAAAATTGAAAATTTTACTCAAAAAAATTTTTTTTATAGAAAAATTATAACAAAGAAATTTTTGATATAGAAACATTTTACTACAGAAATATTTTCTATAAAAATTTTCTTTATTTCTACAGAAAAGTTTTACTACAGACATTTTTTCTTCAGAAAAATTTTACTAAAGAATTTTTTTAATAGAAAAATGTTCTTTAGCTACATTTCTTCTATAGAATAATATTACTAAAGAAATTTTTTCTATAGAAAAATTTTACTGAAGAAATTTTTTCTATAGAAAAATTTTACTAAAGAAATTTTTTCTTTCGAAATATTTTACTCAAAAAATTTTTTCTGTAGAAAAATTATAATAAAGAAATTTTTTCTATAGAAAAATTTTACCAAAGATATTTTTTTCTATAGAAAAATTTTACTAAAGAAATTGTTTCTATAGAAAAATTTTACTAAAGATATTTTTTCTATAGGAAAATTTTAATAAAGAAATTTTGTCCATAGAAAAATTTTACTAAAGAAATTTTACTAAAGAATTTTTCTCTCTAGAAAAATTTTACAAAAGAAATTTTTTCTATAGAAAAATTTTACTAAAGAAATTTTTTCTATAGAAAAATTTTACTAAAGAAATTTTTTCTATAGAAAAATTTTACTAAAGAAATTTTTTCTATAGAAAAATTTTACTAAAGAAATTTTTTCTATAGAAAAATTTTAATAAAGAAATTTTTTCTATAGAAAAATTTTAATAAAGAAATTTTTTCTATAGAAAAATTTTACTAAAGAATTTTTTTCAATAAAAAAATTTTACTAAAGAAATTTTTTCTATAGAAAAATTTTACTAAAGAAATTTTTTCTATAGAAAAATTTTACTAAAGAAATTTTTTCTATAGAAAAATTTTACAGAAGAAATTTTTCTATGGAAAAATTTTACTAAAGAAAAGAAAATTTTACTATAGAAAAGTTGTACTAAAGAAATTTTTTCTATAGAAAAATAATTCTAAAGAAAGTTTTTCAATGGAAAAATTTTACTAAAGAAATTTTTTCTATAGAAAAATTTTACTAAAGAAATTTTTTCTATAGAAAAATTTTACTAAAAAAATTTTTTCTATAGAAAAATTTTACTAAAGAAATTTTTTCTATAGAAAAATTTTACTAAAGAAATTTTTTCTATAGAAAAATTTTACTAAAGAAATTTTTTCTATAGAAAAATTTTAAGTGGTTAAAAAATTTTAAGTTGTTAAAATTTGGGCAAAACTCTACTCCAATTTTTTCCCATACAAAAAAGTTTAATTCTTTGTGGGCGGATGCCGCACATGTTCCCCTTATGCAATTTTGAAAAAAAATTGCACAGTATGTTTTAATGTTACGTAGAACATTTCTGGGGGGAGTTACGGTTCAGTTTCACACTTTCGAAAAATAAGGTGGAGATGCGGCACTTGTTCCCCTTATGCAATTTTGAAAAAAAATTTGCACAGAATGTTTTAATGTTACATTTCTGCGGGGGAGTTACTGTTCGATTTCGCACATTCGTAAAATAAGGTGCGACCTAATGTATATGTACAATAGTTATATGCACTAGGTATTATCTTTAATGATGTGATAAAACATCTCCACCTTTTAACTTTATTTCAGCTTTTTACTGTTTTTCTGCTGTTATTTTGTATTTTGTATTAATATCCTGATATAGATATATACTCCTGTACTCTAGTAGATATATTTTTTTACGTTTATATCTTATTTCTGTCTGATGTTCGCAGAATTAAAAAAAAGAGACAATGACAAACAGAAAACAAAACTCAGAACTCGTCCTCAGTGTGTCCTTGAAATGTTTGTTTAATTCACAGAATTTTTGTTTTAGTTTGCAAAAAAAATGTTTTTCTTTCCTTATTTAAGAAAATTTTAATCTAACTTTAATATTATTTAGTGTTTCGTCAGTTTTATGGGTTCCCGGAAGTTGTACTAGTTTTTTTTTGTTAAAGGGTAGAAATAATTAAAATTTGTGAAATTGACGGCACAGTGGGGGTTTTATTATTATTATTTATCATATGAAGCTTTTTTTTTTAAAGTTTGTCTGTCTGTCTGTCTGTCTGTCTGTCTGTCTGTCTGTCTGTCTGTCTGTCTGTCTGTCCGTCTGTCTGTCTGTCTATCTGTCTATCTGTCTGTATGTCTGTCTGTCTGTCTGTCTGTCTGTCTGTCTGTCTGTCTGTCTGTCTGTCTGTCTGTCTGTCTGTCTGTCTGTCTGTCTGTCTGTCTGTCTGTCTGTCTGTCTGTCTGTCTGTCTGTCTGTCTGTCTGTCTGTCTGTCTGTCTGTCTGTCTGTCTGTCTGTCTGTCTGTCTGTCTGTCTGTCTGTCTGTCTGTCTGTCTGTCTGTCTGTCTGTCTGTCTGTCTGTCTGTCTGTCTGTCTGTCTGTCTGTCTATCTGTCTGTCTGTCTGTCTGTCTGTATGTCTGTCTGTCTGTCTGTCTGTCTGTCTGTCTGTCTGTCTGTCTGTCTGTCTGTCTGTCTGTCTGTCTGTCTGTCTGGCTGTCTGTCTGTCTGTCTGTATTTCTTTCTTTCTTTCTTTCTTTCTTTCTTTCTTTCTTTCTTTCTTTCTTTCTTTCTTTCTTTCTTTCTTTCTTTCTTTCTTTCTTTCTTTCTGTCTATCTGTCTATCTGTCTGTCTGTCTGTCTGTCTGTCTGTCTGTCTGTCTGTCTGTCTGTCCGTCCGTCCGTCCGTCTGTCCGCCTGTCTGTTTGTCTGTTGTCGGCACGATAAAACCTTAACGAAAAGATATAGGTCACTGAAATCTGGCATAAACATTCTTCATTTTTTGAAAGATGTTGGTATTAAAATCTGACGAAATCGGTTCACATTTAACCATAGCTCCCATATAACCACATCTAGGCTAATCGCTTATTTGCTTATTTACCTACAGAAACAGACTAAATTCCACCATAAATACATTGAATGCCAAAAAATGATAAACTGTAATTGTTATGTTTACTAAATTTGGCTCAAGAAAATCGTATGTGAATACCAGCCAGTATGCCAAATTTTGTTACAATCGGTCACCATTTGACCATAGCTCCTATATAAAAATTTTACGGAAACACAAAATACCAAAAAGAAAATGGGGTAATAGCACCTTAACGAAAAGAGCTAGAGGAACAAAATTTTACAAAAGTATTTTCGGTATCTTGAGAAAGTTGTGTATTAGAAATGGGCGTTATCGGTTTACATTTAGTTAGAGCTTCCATATAACCCCACACCGGGAATCGCATTAATGCTGATAAATTGAATTCAATTCGAATAGCTATGATAAGTAAATTTAGAACAGAGAAGTTTTATGCAACTATTGATCAGTATATCAAATTTTTTATTAATCGGTCCATATATGACTATAGGTTTTATATAAAAACCACTCCCGGAAATCAAAAATATAACAAAAGCCAGTTTAAAGCTATTTAATTAGAAACTATGATTGCTATGGCCATTCAATTTTGCATAGATAAGGTTTATAGTACCTGGTTGACCGAGCCTTGCTCCGGAGTTTTTTGATAAGGAATTCAAGGCAAATTTTATAATTTTCACATAGTTTATTTTACAAGGTATATACGTGTATACACTTTTTTCAAAGTTCATTTGTTCAATAGTAAAAAAAAGTACCAAAAATATTTTTCACACATTCGACTCGGCTTTTTTCCCAAAAATTACCAATAACTCGTCATTTAAATTTGCAGCTGATCAACACGCAAACACGCATTACTTTAAAAAGTTTTGAAGCTGGCAATTTTTCCCCTTTTAATTCCGTAACTTCAAAAAAGTTCCATATACATATTATTCAATTGAACTTGGTACATTTTATTAAAACGCAGTTAACATTTTGTTTCTATTCAAATTACTTTTAGAGATGTTTAGTTATCATCTTATCCCGTTTTAACCTATTTTGCCCCTCGAAATCAAAAAGTACCAAATATGTGTTCAATATTTTTTTCACATCTATTCATTGCAGTACAAAGTTCCTTTCTATATTCTTTGGTTCAAAAAATAAGAGTGAGTTAAAAAAGTACAAAAAAAAATATTTTTACCCATTTTACCCCCTATCGAGAACAGTTTCAAAAAAAGTACTAAACGCCTGCTTATTTTTTTAGCTGTTTTAAATGTTGCTTCTATACCTATTACTTTAGGAGATATATTGTTTTCGAATTTTTCCCCTTTTTACCCGTTTTTAACGACAAAACTTCCAAAAATCCATTCTTACTCATTCTATATGGCAAGAAAGCTACCCATAGCTTAAGAATATGACATAAATACTAGCCATTTTATAAAATTTTGTGACAATCGGTCAATATTTGGTTATAGTTCTTATATATATATATATATATATATATATATATATATATATATATATATATATATATATATATATATATGTATATATATATATATATATATATATATATATAGATATTTTTAGATATTGAACTATAAAGCTACTGCAACGGAACTTAGTCCAAATATTTTACCAACAATACCAACTAGCGTAGCAAATTGTTTCGAATTTGGTCCACATTTTGAATTCGCTGCACCCCCGCAGTTATGTGAGATATGTTTCTAGTTTTAACACAATTTGATAGTGTGTATTTAAGATTCGGCACAGCCGAACATAACACTCTAACTTGTTATACCCTTAACCATTATAGGTAGAAAGAGTATTATAAGTTTGTGCTGATGTATGTAACGCATAGAAATATTTGTCTTAGACCCATCTCTTAGTATACCAATACGCTTAGAAGCACTTTCTGAGTCAATTTAGCGATGCCAGTCCGTCTGTCCGGCTAGACGGTTGGTTGGCTGGCTATAACCATGTAATCAAAGTACAGATCGCAATTCTGATGATAATTTGATGAAATGCCAAAGATCATGTTATTGACAGTTGGGCCACGACTATTGAAATTCGTCTAAATTGGTCTATGGGTACTTCCCATAGGTCCCACTTCCATAAATTGATATTTTGGCCACAAGTATCAATTTTTTTGCATGAAATTTAAAACAAATACTGCCTATGTAAACCAAAATTATTGTACCAAATTTCGTTGAAATCGGTCTACATTTGACCATAGCTAACATTCAAAATCTTTTGTCAGAACCCACTAAATGAGACAAAAATCTCTAAAACGATCATACATCTAAAGATATTGAGGATTTTGAGATTTTTTTTGCATACATAATTTTTGTAAAAACTTTAATCAATTTGCCAAATTTCGAGATAATCGGTCTACATTTGACCCTAGCTCTCATATAAGTCCAAATGACAGAAACAGCTTAAATATATAAGTTTTGAGAAAATGCTTGTATGGAGGCCAAATTTAGCAAATGTATGTGACCCGGTCTATGAAAAGGGAAAAGGTGGCTTATGACTCAAAAACAAAATTTTCGAAAAATTTCGAAAAACTAGCTAATTTTTCGAAATTTTGTTTTTGAGTCATAAGCCACCTTTTCATAAACCATTTCACATATGGGTTTATAAAGGAAAAATAACACATTTGATCTTAGTAGTGACGGGTATCGTGTGGTCGGGCTACCGATTATAGCACATTCTTAC
>CAKOFX010000044.1:0-37412 GCA_933228675.1 Stomorhina lunata
TGAAATATAAATATCCCTCATGATGAAAATTTTAAATATCTATAACGATAAATATCCGAACAGAATAATATTTTATTGATTGTTTTATTTTTGAACTTCTGTTTTGACTTTGAAAAAATAAAATTTTTATGAAATTTCAAAATTTTCAACAATGAATGTATGAATATGTGTTTTCAATTTATTGCAATGTTTTAGGACATCGAAGTTAAAGATGATAGTTCTAATGGGAACTATTGGTGGTTTCTTTGATTGACTTTTAAATGTTTTAAACGCTTTTCGACAACAACTATTTGTTCATTTCAATATAAAATTTGCAACAATAATTGAATTTATTGCTATTTAAACGTCCTAAAGATGCTTTATACCCGGACAAATACAGAAATAAAATTTTAATTTTTTCTATCAAAATTTATTTTCATCGGATGAAAAAAGATGAAAATTTTTTTGAACTGCACTGATAAATATCCCAAACGATTTTTTTATATTTTATTTTCATCGGATTGAAAAAGGAAACAAAATTTTTGAACAAATAAAAATCATGAGGGATTTTAAAATTTTTTTTTTAAACTTCAATGATTGTTTTTTTATGGATTTAAATATAAAAATATTGTTTTAAAAGTATTAATATCCGGTCTCTGTACCCTACAGAGCTCAGTGGAAATAATTCAGCAGTTTATAAGTTAGCAGATTGCACACTGTGACTTTCTCCACGTTTAGCTGGCCAAAATTAATAACTCTGGCGTTATAAGAGGTATTGGAATAAAATTTGATATATATGTATAGTATCGACACATAAAAGGTGATATATGCAAAAACTGGGCTTGTGTGTTGTGACGATTCAAGCTTCCTGCTCTACTTCCTAAGAGACCTGCGCTACCTATTTTTCCGACCGTGCTCAGGGCTTGGGGTGGTGTTCTTGTCTCTTTTGAAAGTAGATTAAGAATCGAACAAAATTTAAAAAGGTAGCTTAAACTTAAGTATTAACTATAAAAAAAAAAAAAAAAAAAAATGAAAAAATTGTTCGAACTAATGTCAAGGAAAGATGATGTTATTTCTTTCATATCTTCTACCCTCCCAACCATACTATTTTATTGTAATTTTATAAGAAAATAGCCCTAAAATGATTCCCTAACTATACGCGAATTAACCTTTCGTAGAATAAAAAAAAAACTTAATTAATCATTATTAAATTTAAATAATTAATCTATTTTATTAATATTAAAAATTAAGTGCATACTTTGCAATTTTTTTTAAAAAAAAATTAAATTATATAAAAAAAAAAAAAAAAAATTAATAATTAACAAAATTCTAATAAAATTATTTTGTTTAGTGACATTTTATATATGTAAATAAATATGCGGATATTTTATAATTATATTTTATTTATCGGACTTACCCGAATTATCCATCGAAGACAGCAGGCCTGATGTTCAAGGACGAATATTGATGATTTTAAAATTCTTAAATTGTTATTTAAAAGATCAATTGATATATAATTATAATATCCTGTTTATATTTGAGTGTAAAGTATATGTGGTAAATATGTCAGTGTATGTATGAAAGTATAGTTAGTGTAAGAAAATTAGTGTTAAGTGTATTTACATAATATTAGATAAAATTCAAGTTAATTTAAGTTAAAAAAAATAAATTTAAGATAAATTAGATTTAAGAAATTGAATTTAAAAAAAAAAAATGAAATTAAATTAGGATTTTAGTTAAATTAAAAAAAAAAAAAATAGATTTAAGATAAAATTAAGTTAAGAATAGTTTTAAATAAAAAATAGTTAAAATTGAAATTTAAAGATTAATTTAAGCTCAAATTAGTTATGTATTATTTAAATTAGTGTTAGATATTGAATTGCGAATTGGTTTTAAGATGAGTGTTTGATGATAAATTACAGCTATTAAGAAGATCCGTTTTAAGATTTGTTTTTCGCTTTTTTTATAAGTAATAGTTTTAAGATTCTTCAAACAATTTGTCCTTTAGCGTTAGTTTAATTTAGGAGATATTTCAGGTTTATAAAATAAAGTCCTATATATGTTGCTATCAGCGAAGTTCTGATTGAATTTCTTTTAGAATTCTTGTGAGGTCTTTTGATATTTGTTATATCCGGAATGATAATTTGCAAATTTTAAGTGAACTAAAGATTCACTTGATCCCATGCAAAATAGAGATTCCTAAATTACATGATGAAATTAATAATAAAATTTTTACAAAATACTTATATTTTTACCTTTTCTTATTTATAGATTTCCACTAATATTAAGAAAATTATCATTAATATTAGAAATTCTTTATAACAATTATAATAAATTTTATTAGCCTTTTAAACTTTTAGTTTTAAAAAATTTTACGGAAATGAAAATTTTTGAAGGAAATAAAAAATTTTGAAATTTTTTTTCAAAACCTATATTGATTTGAAATATTTTAAATTTAAATAAAACCCAATTAACAATTTATTATTTAAATGAACCTCACAAAACAGATACAGCTATCTGGAATGTGCAAACATTACAAAGGACTGGATCTGTAAAAGGTCAATTAAAGGAATTCAAAAACAAATAAAGTCAAGTCCAAATGTCTTTGCCATGATACACTCCAATATTGCCGCTGTCCACGTCTTGTAACTCATAATTTATTTGTCCTATTTTTCGCAAAACTTTAGCTTGAATACCAACAGGAGCTAATTTAGAATTAAAATGGTCAATTTTGGAGCTTTGTATAAAATTGCGTCTTATTACTAATTGCCCAATCGAAAAATCTTTTGTCCGAGAGCGTAAATTGTATATCCGAACATTTTTGTCATAAGCTTTTTTCATAAAATTTTTAATTTTGTCCCGTACTAAAGAAAATTCGTCCTGCCTTTCTATTATGGAGTCACTGTCTGCCAAAAGGTTAAGTCTTCTCAAAAGTTTGTAATCTTTTCCGTGAGTCACCATAGTTTGGCCAAAAACAACTTGATATGGGGTCCTACCAATAGATTGATGAATACTATTTCTGAGTGAACAATTTATGCTGTCTGTATACAAATCCCATTCCCGCTGATCTTTTCTTATATAAGAACGAAGTGCTTCATTAATGCAACGATTAACTCTTTCACTTGCATTCGCTTGTGGACTGTAAAACGCAGTAAACATATGTTGTACTCCATACTTTTTCAAAAAAAATTCAAAATCTTTGCTTTTGAATTGTGAACCATTATCTGAAACTAAAATTTCCGGTACCCCATAACAACAAAAAATTTCACTACTTAAATAATTTATAATGTCCTTTACAATAAATTTTTTAAGAGGTTTTAGAAAAGTGAATTTTGAAAAATGGTCTAATACTATTAAAAGTCCGATGTGTCCTTTTTTCGTCCTTGGAAATGGTCCTATCAAGTCTATGTAGAGTCTTTGGAAAGGTCGTTCAGTCTCTACCATATCACCTAATGGTGGTCGTAAAATGTTTGTCGGTGTCTTAGAAGTCTTACAAAGTATACAATTTTGAATATAATCCTTAACGTCAGTAACCAGTCTAGGCCAATAGAAATATCGTCGTATCCGTTCAATAGTCTTGCCAATACCACCATGTGCTGATGAAGGAGTGTCATGTGCCGAATAAATTATGTCCCGTCTCAATTCTGTCGGTACATATAATTTCCACAAATTTGATTCGTCCGACTCGCCAGAAGAAAAGTCAGTTCTTTTGTAAATGTAATTGTCAATAATTTTAAAGTCTGGTAAACCTGAATTTTGCAAATCGTTTCGTAATTTAGAATATTCGTCACTGTTAAAAGCGTCCGAGTCAAGATCAATCACTGGCAACGTCTCCAACTCAATAGAGCTCAAGAACTCTTCACCTTCATGAGCCCTTGAAAGTGCATCTGGGACAACATTTTCTCTGCCGCTTCGGTGCTCTATAGTAAAATTGAAACCCTGAAGTTTTAACGCCCATCGAGCTAACCGACCAGAAAGATCCCGCTGACCCATAAGCCACTTTAAACTAGCATGATCGGTTACTACTTTGAATTCCATACCTTCAATGTAGGACCGATACTTCTTTATTGCCAATACTACAGCTAGACATTCTAGTTCCGTAATAGTGTAGTTTCTTTGAGCTTTATTGAGCTTATGAGACATATAAGCAATTGGTCTCTCTGTCCCGTCATCGTCTTTCTGCGCCAAAACTGCACCCACTCCAAAAGTACTAGCATCGCATTGCAAAATGAAAGGCTTATTATAATTGGGATGAATGAGTAAAGGAGCAGAAGTCAGTCTTGTCTTCAGTTTCTCAAAAGCTTCTTGAGCTTGGTCCGTCCAAACAAAAGTCTTCTTTTTAGTCAACAGTTCTGTCAAAGGAAAAGTTAAAGTCGAATAGTCTTGTATAAATCTCCTATACCAACCAGTCATGCCTAAAAATCGTCTTAAATGTCTTATAGATTTTGGTACAGGGAAGTCTTGTATTGCCCTAACTTTGTCATTGTCTACTTGCAACGTACCGTTCCCAACTACATAACCCAAATACTTAACACGGCTTAGTGCAAAACTACTTTTATTTACATTTATTGTCAAACCAGCTTTTCGAAGATTTATTGCTACCTCCATCAAGTGTGTCAAATGTTCGTCGAAAGTCTGTGAAACAACAAGTAAGTCATCAAGGTACACAAATACATGTGTTTTCAAATTGTACGGAATGACCATGTCCATTAGTCGGCACAACGTCTGCGGTGCATTACACAGTCCAAAAGGCATTCTTGTAAATTGATACAATGGCCGATTAGGAACTGTGAAAGCTGTCTTTGGTTTTGAGCTTTCCTCCAGTTTGATTTGCCAGAAAGCATCTTTCAAATCAATTTTTGAAATAATATAAACTGGAGGAAGTCTCGATAAAATTCCGTCTATGTTCGGTATTGGGTAAGCGTCCTTTACTGTCACGGAGTTCAATTTACGGCTGTCGACACACATTCTAATTTTTCCAGGTTTGGCAACAACGACAGTTGGTGATGACCAAGAAGAGTTCGGAGCTTCCTCAATAACTCCAAGAGAAATCATTCGATCTAATTCCCCACACAACTGCTTTTCTACAGCTGGTGATATTGGATAGTAGCGTTGTTTTATGGGCTTTGCATTTCCCGTATCAATAGAATGTTCAATTAAAGTAGTACAACCTAAACCATCTACATCAGAATTAGGAAACGTTGCAATTATTTTATCAAGTCTCTGTCTTTGGTCAACAGTAAGTTTAAGTTTGTCTGGGTCAGTCTCGACACAATCGATTTCACCAAGCACAGGCAATGAAATTTTGAGTCCGAAGTCTGTCCAAAAGTCAAAACCACAAATTAGGTCTTGTTTTATTGTCGGTACCACTAAAAATTCAAAATGTTTTGTCTGTCCCTGAAAAGTTACGTCTAAAGTTGCTGTTCCAAGTACGTTTTGTCTCTGTCCATCTGCAGTTCGTACATTGCCTAAACATTTCTTAAATTGAGGTTCACTTTGAATTTCAATTGCTAAATTTCCGCCTATTACACTTTTATTCGCACCGCTATCTAAAAGAGCCAAATAAAATTTATTATTAACTTTTAAATTTACATATGGTCTACTATCATATTCCTGTGAAATTATTGGGGAAATTGTAAAAATTTTGTATTTCTTTATTTTTCTATAAAAATCTCTAATCCGTTTGGAAGATCTACTAAGTTTGGTTTCGCCAAAAATTCTGGCACGAACTTTTTTATATTCAGCCAAACGAATATGATATGGTTTCATCAGTGGGTGTATTTTGTTAATATCATTTACATTGTCCAAGGATGTTCCTAGTCCGTCCGTCGAACATCCTTCTGTCCGTTTCCCGAAATATTCTTATTACACTTTTTACAATTTGGTTTAAATATGTCCTTCAAACCACAACCATAACAAAATATTCGTCTTAATTCCATACAGTCAAAATATGTATGTCCTTCTTTGTCGCAGTTCCAACATATTAATTTTGTTTGAAAAGCACAAATTTCATCTGTCTCGGTTTCTGTAATGACATGGTCCTTGTCGTTATCGATTTCCGAAATTCGTCCTTTATTAGTTCTTCGAGATTCATTTGAATACAAATCCCGCATAAATTTTTCGTGTTTCCTAACTTCTTTACGAAGTTGGGATACACTAGAAATCTCTAAATGTAACAGTTCGTGTCGAATTTCTGTCTTTAAATTTCGTAGTAAAATTTCGCATAAGTCTCGGTCAGTAATTTGTGTCTTTAATCGATCTGTCATTGTCGAAATTGAGTCTAAAAATTCGTCAAAATTTTCGTTATGTTTTTGTCTTCGTCTACGTATGTCGTCAAGGATGTCAAAGTCTGTACGGTCATCCTTATATTGATTGCGTAAAGCAGTCGTAAGTGAATGCCAGTCCATGTCATAAGTCTGTCGGTGGTATCTCCAATACCATTCGAGGGCTTTACCTTCAAAGAGGCTGTGTGCATGTTTGCACAAAACATCAAAATCTCCTCGAAGATTGTTCGTCGTCAGTATGTTCACGCGATATATAAACTCGTCGACTGTCATTTGGTCGTCATGTCCAGTAAATTTTATTCGCCAATTTCGAATTATGTTTAGAACTTTTTCAGCCAGAAATGGCTCTTGGTCTGAATTAGCGTTATGTCCAGTGGATGAATTTATAAATTGTTGTTGTCGGGGAGTCACATTTTGTTGATTATCATTAGAACGAATGTTAAAATTTTGTATTAATGATGTCAGTTCATTTGATATCAATCCTAACATTTCATTCCTAAATGGTTCTAAAGTTTCAGTTACAATTTGTCGAATGCGCACATCATTGTTTTCACTATTATTTTGCGAATTATTTGTAGTACTATTTTGAGTCCTATGTTCAGTTCGCTTACGACCAGAACGAGTTGAAATAGTATTGTTAGCGTTTGATGATTCCATATCAATCGTAAAACTAACATTAGAAGGCTCGTTTATATTAGCTAAGTTTTCTTGGCTACGCGTTATCGGCATGTTTAAAGTTTCAAAATTTCAAAAAAAAAAAAATAAAATCACTAATTATATAAATATTCTACTACTTGGTTAAAACATGGTATAGTTAGGAATCAAATAAAAAAATAATATTGACTTAAGTTCATACCAAAATAAAAATTAAATGAAATAATAATTTATTAAACTTTTAAAAGAGTTATTAACATATAAACGTCAATAAAAAAAAAATCTCATCTTAAAAGTTTAAAGAAAAATATATATGAAGCTGATTCTCAATAATTATGTGAGGGTACGTATCCGAATAAATTTTCAAATAACAGAAATCCCAATCACAATAACAATTAAGCAAAAAAATTTTTAAAGAGAATATCACCAAAAGAAAGACAATGTATGTATTTCGTGAGTAAGATCTCAATATAACTCGAGATCAAAAATCTCGAACGAAAATAACATACAATAAGAATAAATTTTCTTAAACATTTAGTTCAAAATTTCAATTAACCAAAATCTGAAATCCAAAATATTAAAGAAAACTTGATAACAAGAGAAAAATAAAAAGTATAGTTAATATTAAGCAAATTGTTTTATTTTTTTTTTATTACATCAGCTTAGTTGTTAAGATAATATTTGTTTTATCAAAGTATTTGATACAAATTTAGCTGAGTAGTTGAAGCAACAGCAAGATATTATTATAATTATTTTGTTGGTTTAAAAAAAATACTTTTAAAACCTGTGTCTGCTGTGCCCCACGTTGGGCGCCATTAAATTTATGTGACGATTCAAGCTTCCTGCTCTACTTCCTAAGAGACCTGCGCTACCTATTTTTCCGACCGTGCTCAGGGCTTGGGGTGGTGTTCTTGTCTCTTTTGAAAGTAGATTAAGAATCGAACAAAATTTAAAAAGGTAGCTTAAACTTAAGTATTAACTATAAAAAAAAAAAAAAAAAAAATGAAAAAATTGTTCGAACTAATGTCAAGGAAAGATGATGTTATTTCTTTCATATCTTCTACCCTCCCAACCATACTATTTTATTGTAATTTTATAAGAAAATAGCCCTAAAATGATTCCCTAACTATACGCGAATTAACCTTTCGTAGAATAAAAAAAAAACTTAATTAATCATTATTAAATTTAAATAATTAATCTATTTTATTAATATTAAAAATTAAGTGCATACTTTGCAATTTTTTTTAAAAAAAAATTAAATTATATAAAAAAAAAAAAAAAAATTAATAATTAACAAAATTCTAATAAAATTATTTTGTTTAGTGACATTTTATATATGTAAATAAATATGCGGATATTTTATAATTATATTTTATTTATCGGACTTACCCGAATTATCCATCGAAGACAGCAGGCCTGATGTTCAAGGACGAATATTGATGATTTTAAAATTCTTAAATTGTTATTTAAAAGATCAATTGATATATAATTATAATATCCTGTTTATATTTGAGTGTAAAGTATATGTGGTAAATATGTCAGTGTATGTATGAAAGTATAGTTAGTGTAAGAAAATTAGTGTTAAGTGTATTTACATAATATTAGATAAAATTCAAGTTAATTTAAGTTAAAAAAAATAAATTTAAGATAAATTAGATTTAAGAAATTGAATTTAAAAAAAAAAAATGAAATTAAATTAGGATTTTAGTTAAATTAAAAAAAAAAAAATAGATTTAAGATAAAATTAAGTTAAGAATAGTTTTAAATAAAAAATAGTTAAAATTGAAATTTAAAGATTAATTTAAGCTCAAATTAGTTATGTATTATTTAAATTAGTGTTAGATATTGAATTGCGAATTGGTTTTAAGATGAGTGTTTGATGATAAATTACAGCTATTAAGAAGATCCGTTTTAAGATTTGTTTTTCGCTTTTTTTATAAGTAATAGTTTTAAGATTCTTCAAACAATTTGTCCTTTAGCGTTAGTTTAATTTAGGAGATATTTCAGGTTTATAAAATAAAGTCCTATATATGTTGCTATCAGCGAAGTTCTGATTGAATTTCTTTTAGAATTCTTGTGAGGTCTTTTGATATTTGTTATATCCGGAATGATAATTTGCAAATTTTAAGTGAACTAAAGATTCACTTGATCCCATGCAAAATAGAGATTCCTAAATTACATGATGAAATTAATAATAAAATTTTTACAAAATACTTATATTTTTACCTTTTCTTATTTATAGATTTCCACTAATATTAAGAAAATTATCATTAATATTAGAAATTCTTTATAACAATTATAATAAATTTTATTAGCCTTTTAAACTTTTAGTTTTAAAAAATTTTACGGAAATGAAAATTTTTGAAGGAAATAAAAAATTTTGAAATTTTTTTTCAAAACCTATATTGATTTGAAATATTTTAAATTTAAATAAAACCCAATTAACAATTTATTATTTAAATGAACCTCACAGTGTGTGTATTGTCTTTAAGTTATACTTACAATATTTTTTAATCCATTCGGCCATTACAGAGATATTTTACAATTTCAAAAAAAAAAAAAAACAAGTAAGAAAGTGCTATAGTCAGTCAAGCCCGACCATACGATACCATCCACCACTGACATCGCTAAATCGACTCAAAAAGTGATTCTAAAAGGAGGGTCTAAGACAAATATTTCTATGCATTACATACATCAGCATAAATATATTTGTCTTAGACCCTCATTTTAGAATACCAATAGGCTAAGAATCACTTTCTGAGTCGATTTAGCGATGTCAGTTCGTCCGTTCGTCTGACTGGACGGCTGGCTGGACCCCCATGTAAGCCTTGTAATCAAACTGCAGGTCACAATTCTAAAGATAATATGAAGAAATTTGGCACAGATCATTTTTTTGTTAGTGGGACCATGGCAAGTTTCGTTTAAATCTGTCTACATTTGACCATAGCTTCCATATCACTAAAACTCTCTTATATCTGAAGATAATGACAATTTTGAGTTTATTTTTACATATATAATTTTTTGTAAAAACTGTAATCAATTTGTTTAATTTCGAGATAATCGGTCCACATTCGATCTTGGCTCTCATATAAAACTAAATGACGGAAACAGCTTAAATATATAAGTTTTGAGAAAACGTTTGTATGATGGCAAATTTTAGCAAATATTTGTCTTTAGAGAGGAAAAAGAATACCTTTGACCTTAGTGGAGATGGGTATCGTATGGTCGGGCTTGACCGACTCTAGCACTTTCTTACTTTTTTTAATATAGATCATTAATTTAAACCAAATATAGGAAAAATAAAATTTTTGCAACATAAAAAAGGATCCTGAAGTCGTATACTCGATTATATCAACAAAAATCTTTCTGTTATAGATGACTTATTCTATTTTAAATAAGAAATTTCAATTCTAAGACTAAATATTTACTTTCTGGCCCTACTTTATTTTCAGAAAATCAGAATCACTGAAAATATTTGAACTGTCATAGAAATTAAAGTTTTCTCATACAAAATTTTTTGACTTAAATTTTTTCATTCAAAATTTTTGATAAAAATTGTTCATAAAAAAAGCTTTTTATCGACAATTTTTGATAAAAAAAATTTCTTCTGAAACCATTTTTTATCTTAAAGTTGTTTGTATTTAATTTTTTAACAACAAATTTTTCATTGCAAAATTTTCGATACAAAACTTTTTTAATGAAAATTGTTGATTGTTTTTTATCTATAAACAAAGATTTTTGCAAAGAACATTTTTTATCTAAAATTTCTTGAAAGAAAATTTTTACCTTAAAATTGTTTCACAGAAAATGTTTGATATAAATTTTTTTCATTGTACAAACATTTTTTTGTAATAAATTTTCAATAAAAAATTTTTACACTTGCAAAGAAATACTTTTTTTTTTGTTAAAAATTTTTGTTCTACATTCGATAATTCAAACATTTTTGTAAGAATCGTAATCTAAAATTTATTTTTATAAACTCAGACCTAAAAATTTTTGATTCAAAATATTTCCATTAAACGATAATTTTAAGAAAATTTTTATCAAAAAATTCAAAAATTTTAATAAACTATTGATCTAAAAATTCTTTAAATTAAATTTTTATTTTAAAATTTTTCACAAAAAATGTTCGATATAAAAGATTTCAATATTAAAAGTATGATTTTTAATTGAAACATTTTTGTTTTGTTATGAAAATTTTTATGTAAAATTTTTTCATACAAAAAATGTTACCTAAAAATTCGTTGTAGTCAATTTTTGTAAGAAAACTTTTTGTATAAAAATTTTTTATCCAATTTTTTTTTTCAAGAAATTAAGATTTATTTTAATGAAAAATTTTGATCTTAATTTTTTTCTCTCAATTTTTTTTTTAATTGAAAATTTTTCAAAAAAAATCTTTTATTTTGAAATTGTTTTGCAGAAAATTTCTAGTCTAAAAATTCATTCTTATAAATTTTTGATTTAAAATTTTTTCATATAAAATTTGTAACCTTTTAAAGAAAATCTTAGGTTCTTTAATTCATAAAAATATTAATGAAAAATGTTATTTTATTTGATCTAAAACTTTTTTAAGAAAATTTTTTATCTAAAAATTTTTTAAAGTAAATTTTTGTTTTAAATTTTTTTTTTTTTGATCCAACATTTTTCCATAGAAAATCTCTAATTTAAAATTGTAAAAAATTTATGAAATTTATAGTCCACAATTTTTTCATACCATAAATCTTAACTAGAAATTTGTTGTAGTTAATTTTTTAATCAAAATTTTTTTTCAATGAAAATTTTGTATGAATCATTTTTTATCTTAGTTTTTGTTTGCCTTCAAAATTTTTGATCTAAAAATTGTTCAAAGAAAACTTTAGTAAAAATTTTATCCGAGTCTTTTAACAAAACTTGAGATCAAAAATTATTTATTGAAAATCTATGATATAAAAATTTTTGAAATTAAATTTTTGTTTTAAAATTTTTCACAATAAATGTTTGATCTGAAATTTTTTCAAAAAAAATTCTGACCTAATAAAAAAAAATCTTGTCAAAATCTATAACCTACAATTTTTGCATAGAAAATATTTTGCGCAAAAATTCGTTGTGGTAAATTTTTCATCTAAATTTTCTTTCAATGAAAAAAATCCCTTCTATAGCACTTTTATCTTAATCGATTAAAAAGCAATAGTAAAAGTGTATGAAGTAAAGAAAAGATAAAACTGAAAAATATTGTGTGTTTCTGTTCAGATCATAATCATCGTTTTATATTGACATATATTGGATACAATAATTCGTATTTCTTGTGTTCCTCAAGTAAGATATAATGTGTGGTTTTAGCTCTGTCTAGAATTAGGGATAATCCTCCTGAAGAAGATGGCACCAACATTTTTTTCTGGTTTTTCAAATCACTATTTATTCGGTCCCTCAAATAGGGTATAATGTGTGGTTTTCGCTCTGTCTAGAATTAGGGATAATCCTCCTGAAGACAAACTCGAAACTCGTCGAGGAAAGGTTTCAAACATTTTTTGATTTTATCAAAAAGCTATTTATTACAATAATAAATAATTATAATAAATTGGGATCTTAGTGCAATACGTTACAGTAAAATTTTTTAATTAAATGTTTGTCGTCCCAAAATTTTTTAAAAATGCTTTTTAAAAATGTCAAACATTTTAAAAATTTTTCATACAAAATTTTTTATCCAAAATTTGTCATTGAAAATATTTGTTCTAAAATTTTTCTTAAAAAATTTTGTATTTTAAATTCTGATCTAAAATTTTTCATGGAAAATTTTGAATATAAAATTTCTCAAATAATTTTTTGTATTTTATAGAAAAATTGCGATCAATGATTTGCATAAACTTTTATTAAAATAATTGTAATGCATTTAATACATTTGCTGTTTGTTTTGCGTTCTGTGTCCCAATTTTTAACAATCATTGTAATAAAATATGTTTGATGGGAACAAACAAATTCCTCATACATATACTAAGATTTTAAAATAGAATAAGCACGAATTATAATATATTGAAATTCTTTAAAGTAGAAAACGATGATCTTTTCTTGAACAAAACGACTCATATAGAATAATTTAGTTTAAATCTTTTTTAAATTTCCATACTTTGCCATTTCTTTTTGGCAACTATAAAAATCTTTTGATCATGAAAATTTTTGTATAGAATATTTTATGATATAAAATTTTAACTTTAAAAAATTTTAGCAATTAGGTCTACTCTATTCTTATGTTACTATATTCTTAAATTTCTAATTTCTTTCTACAAACGAGTACAATAAAACGTTTTTAGATTCTATAATTTGATTTTATTAGCCTTGACAAATTGAAACTCATACAATTTTTACAACAACTGACTTCTTTGGCACAAATATTACCAAAAGAAGTAAAACAAAAAATTAAAAAAAAAAATACTCGAATGATATTAAATTTCTAACAAAAGGCAATTTACTTCTCATGTCCTCAAAATAAATAAAAGAAATAGCACACCAAATAGTTCGTTGTCTCTGCTATATTTTCCCGCTACTTTTGTTATTATTTTCCTGCACTTATTTTCTGTTTTTCATTGCAATTTTCCATGTGAGAGGGCGTTGAATTTGCATTTGATCGACACGTCAAAGGGTGTTGAAATAATATGTTGTTTTCACTATTTCTTTTTTTTTGTGAGTTTGTTGTATGTTATTTGAATTTATTTCATTTTTCTGTAATTGTTTGAGACGTAATTGTGTCTGTTGCGAATGGCAATATGTAAATATGCACATAAGGTGAGTAATAGGGTGACTGTTTGAATTTTTTTATACCCACCATCAAAAAGAATGGGGGATATATTGAGATTGTCATTCTGTTTGTAATTTTCTTAATATTAGCTCAAAAACCAAAATTGAGTATATTCTGAATCCTTATGGAATTCCAAGACGATTAAGCGATGTCCGTCTGTCTGTCCGACTGTCTATCCGCCTGTCTGTCCGTCTGTCTGTCTGTTGTCAGCACGATAAAACCTTAAAGAATAAACCCTAAAGGATATAGGGCACTGAAATTTGCCATAAATATTCCACATTTCTAAGAAAATTTTGGTGTTGAAATCGGGCAGAATCGGTTCACATTTGACCACAGCTCCCGTATAGCCTCGTCTAGGCTAATTGTTTATTTGCTAATAAATAACAAATTATAATAGCTATGATGATAACATTTTGTATATAGAAGTTTTATATAAGTACTAGGCATATAAATTTCATCCGAATCGGTTCACATTTAACCATAGCTCCAGCCTTAATTCGAAAATAAAAGTTACACTATAATAGATTTGACCACTAAAGGAAGTCTTATGTCAATACCAGCCAGTGTGCAAAATTTTGTCACAATCGGTCATCATTTGACTATAACTCCCATATCAAAAACTTACGGAAACACAAAAAGAAAAGGGGGTTTATGGCCGCCTGTCTGTCAAAAAAAAGCGCCAAAGCGCCTTTATGAAAAGAGGTAGAGGAACAAAACTTTATAAAAAAATATTTTCGATATCTTCAAAAAGTTGTGTATTGAAAATCGGTTTACATTTAGTTAAAGCTCCCATATAACCCCGCCCCGGGAAACACATTATTGCTGATAAACTGAAATTAATCGTAATAGCTATGACAAATAAATTTAGAACAGAGAAGTTTTATTTACTCATTTTTATATACTCCATTTTATATGGGACTTTTCAAAATGACCATATGACAAATCATTGAATATGACAAATCATTTGATGGGACTTTTCAAAACGACCATATGGAAAATCAGTGTATAGAAGTACAATATCTATATAGTATACAGTATTTGATTAAGGGTAAGCCAATCGACTTATTCGTACAATGAAAAACGCACAAATAAACAAACGTTTCATTAGCATGTATGTATGCCTTAGCTTTATTGTATTGGATAATCATCTCCGTTAGTTGTTTCCGAATCAGAGTAAAAGCGGTATACTCTATTTTTTATGGGACTTTTCAAAACGACCATATGACAAATCATTGTATGGAAGTGCAATATCTTTAACAAGTAGTAAAAGCGGTTTACTTCATTTTTTATGGGACTTTTTAAAACGACCCTATAACAAATCAGTGAATGGAAGTACATACAACATCTTTATATTATAGATTCTTAAATTAACGGTTAGCCAATCGACTTATTCGTACAATGAAAAACGCACAAACAAACATACATTTCATGAGCATGTGCGTATGCCTTAGCTTTCTTGTATTGGATAATAATCTCCGTTAGTTGTTTCCGAAACAGAGTATATATATATACTCTAATTTTTATGGGACTTTTCAAAACGATCATATGACAAATCATTGAATTAAAGAGCAATATATTTTATAAAGAGTAAAAGCGGTTTACTTCATTTTTTGTGGGATTTTTCAAAACGACCATATGGCAATCAGTGTATGGAAGTACAATATTATAGAGTAAGGGTAAGCCAATCGACTTATTTGTACAATGAAAAACGCACAAACAAACATATGTTTCATGAGCATGTATACCTTAGCTTTCTCTTATTGGATAATCGTATCCGTTAGTTGTTTCCGAATTAGAATAAAAGCGGTATACTCTATTTTTTACGGGACTTTTCAAAACGAGCATATGGCAAATCAGAGTATGGAAGTACAATAAATTTATATTATAGAGTCTTTAACAAATAGTAAAAGTGGTATACTTCATTTTTTATGGGACTATTCAAAACGACCATATGACAAGTCATTGTATGGAAGTACAATATCTTTATATTATAGAGTCTTTGATTAAGGGTAAGCCAATCGACTTGTTTACTCAACATGATCTTACATATAATACTTATCAATTTACCGCGTTCGATGAGGGAAGGAAGCCTTCAAAATACATAAAAAACTTCTGCTTAATGAAATATAAATCTATCTACCATACGATACCCTTCACCACTAAGGTCAAAGGTGTTCTTTTTCCTTTATAAAGACAAATATTTGCTAAATTTTGCCATCATACAAACATTTTCTCAAAACTTATATATTTAAGCTGTTTTCGTCATTTGGACTTATATGAGAGCATGAGTCAAATATGGACCGATTATCTCGAAATTTGAGAAGTTGATTATAGTTGTTACAAAAATTATGTATGCAAAAAATAAACATAAAATTCTCATTATCTTCAGATCTACGAGCGTTTAAGTGATTTTTGTCTCATTTAGTGCATTTTGACAGAAGAGTTTCTAGTGGAGCTATGGTCAAATGTCTACCGATTTCAACAAAATTTGGTACAGTTATATTGACATAAACAGTATTTGTTTCAAATTTAGTGAAAAACTATTAATATTTGTGGCCAATATATTGATTCCGGGAAATGGAACCAATGGGAGGTACCATTAATAATGAACCGATTTTGACGAATTTCAATATTCGTGGTCCCATTATCAAAAAAAAAAAATCTGTGCCGAATTTCATTAAATTATCTTTAAAATTGCGACCTGTAGTTTGATTACAAGGAGGTCCAGCCGTCCAGACGGACGGACGGACTGACATCGCTAAATCAACACAGAAAGTGATTCTAAGCCTATTAGTATACTAAAAGGTGGATCTAAGACAAATATTTCTATGTGTTACATACATCAGCACAAACTTATAATACCCTTTCCACCTGTGGTGGTGAAGGGTATAAAAACTTTAAAAGAAGATTTTGTTAACAATTAGACAAAATTTTTGAAAAAATTCTGTTACCTATGCAACAAATAAAGGAAAGACATATTTTTTTTCTGATCGTTCCTATTTAGATTCGGGATCTATAAAAACTATTTTTTGAGTTACCTTAATATCAATTAAACTACATTTGAAGGCTGTTCTCAAAGGTTTAATTCAATTTCTCTGGTCTTATGTATTTAAGAATATAACCAATGCATTTGAAATCAAAGCTACCAGTAAGAGTCACATTTGTGTTATTTTACTTTTTGAATTCATTTGTGTCTGCCTCGTAGTCCTTCATAAAGGAAATCCTATTCGTATGGAAATTATTAAGACTGAAAATAAAATTTACATTTTAGCTTTAACGTTCTTAAAATTACAACCATATTTAATAACACTAGACATGAAAAAAGTTGAAACCGAAAAAGCAAATTGCACTTTAAACAAAAAAATACATGAAATAAAAAAGGAGAAAGGCTATGGATATTGCAAGTATAAGTAATCTGTGGCTTTTATTATGCATTATTCTCAACTAGCCCAGTGTATTTATTAAGCTATTATTCAAACAACAACCGGCATTTGTTTTTAATTTTTTATTTGTTTGCATTTTTATTTTGCTAAATCTCTTTTGGCTTTAGCAATTGTCTATGTTTTCTTTTTGCAGTTTTCTATAATTATAGCAATTTGGTAAAAATATAATTGCTCTGAACATGCCACCGCAACCAACAAACAAAAATTTGAATTATAGAAAAATCAAAAGAAACGAAAAAATTCAACTGCTGATGAAGTATTTAGCAATAAAAACTTAATTACAAAAATATAAATGTCCATTTTTTTCTGTTCATTTACAGACAAATAAAATTGGATTACAATTGTGGTGGAAATTGGTTTTGAAGTTTTCGTTTTGTATGTATTTAGTATTTGTAAAATATTGTATATAACTAACACTTATGCAAATGGAAAAATTGTGTAGCTTATGTGAAGGGGATGTTAAAATTAAAATTTTAAATAGTTTTGTTTGTAGGTGGAATAAATAATAAGTACTTTATAGATATATCAGGTACATAATTAAATTATAAATACTATCAAATAAATTTATAATTACATTTACTGTTCAAAAAAAACAACAAAACATTACAGAATAAAGTTTTTTAATTAATTTTTAAGTTAATATTTTTACGTAAAAATGCCTATTTTTATTTCAGTATACGTCAGCAATTTCGAATTAACTTTGTTATAAACTTATTTCTGGAAATAGAAAAATTCCATTTATTTTTATGAAAAATTAACGAAAAATTTTCTATTGAAAATTTTTTTTAACGTAAAATTTTCTATTGAAAATTTTTTTAACGAAAAATTTTCTATGGAAAAATTTTTTTAACGAAAAATTTTCTATGGAAAAATTTTTTTAACGAAAAATTTTCTATAAAAAAATTTTTTTAACCAAAAATTTTCTATAGAAAAATATTTTTAACAAAAAATTTTCTATAGAAAAATTTTTTTAACGAAAAATTTTCTATAGAAAATTTTTCTAACTAAAATTTTCTATAGAAAAATTTTTTTACCGAAAAATTTTCTATAGAAAAATTTTTTAACCAAAAATTTTCTATAGAAAAATTTTTTAACCAAAAATTTTCTATAGAAAAATTTTTTTAACGAAAAATTTTCTATAGAAAAATATTTTTAACGAAAAATTTTCTATAGAAAAATTTTTTTAACGAAAAATTTTCTATAGAAAAATTTTTTTAACGAAAAATTTTCTATAGAAAAATTTTTTTAACGAAAAATTTTCTATAAAAAAATTTTTTTTAACGAAAAATTTTCTATAGAAAAATTTTTTTAACGAAAAATTTTCTATAGAAAAATTTTTTTAACGAAAAATTTTCTATAGAAAAATTTTTTTAACGAAAAATTTTCTATAGAAAAATTTTTTTAACGAAAAATTTTCTATAGAAAAATTTTTATAACGAAAAATTTTCTATAGAAAAATTTTTTTTAACGAAAAATTTTCTATAGAAAAATTTTTTTGACGAAAAATTTTCTATAGAAAAAATTTTTTAACGAAAAATTTTCTATAGAAAAATTTTTTTAACGAAAAATTTTCTATAGTAAAATTTTTTAACGAAAAATTTTCTATAGAAAAAAATTTTTAATGAAAAATTTTCTATAGAAAAATTTTTTTTAACGAAAAATTTTCTATAGAAAAATTTTTTTTAACGAAAAATTTTCTATAGAAAAATTTTTTTTAACGAAAAATTTTCTATAGAAAAATTTTTTTTTTAACGAAAAATTTTCTATATTTTTTTTTAACGAAAAATTTTCTATAGAAAATTTTTTTTTTAACGAAAAATTTTCTATAGAAAAATTTTTTTTAACGAAAAATTTTCTATAGAAAAATTTTTTTTAACGAAAAATTTTCTATAGAAAAATTTTTTTAACGAAACATTTTCTATAGTAAAATTTTTTTAACGAAAAATTTTTTAACGAAAAATTTTCTATAGAAAAATTTTTTTTAACGAAAAATTTTCTATAGAAAATTTTTTTTTAACGAAAAATTTTCTATAGAAAAATTTTTTTTTTAATGAAAAATTTTCTATAGAAAAATTATTTTTAACGAAAAATTTTCTATAGAAAAATTTTTTTTAACGAAAAATTTTCTATAGAAAATTTTTTTTTACGAAAAATTTTCTATAGAAAAATTTTTTTAACGAAAAATTTTCTATAGAAAAATTGTTTTAACGAAAACTTTTCTATAGAAAAATTTTTTTAACGAAAAATTTTCTATAGTAAAATTTTTTTAACGAAAAATTTTTTAACGAAAAATTTTCTATAGAAAAATTTTTTTTAACGAAAAATTTTCTATACAAAAATTTTTTTAAGGAAAAATTTTCTATAGAAAAATTTTTTTAACGAAAAAAAAAATTTTCTATAGAAAAATTTTGTTAACGAAAAATTTTCTATAAAAAATTTATATAGAAAAAAATGTTTAACGAAAAATTTTCTATAGAAACATTTTTTTAACGAAAATTTTTCTTTAGAAAAATATTTTAATAAAATTTTTCTATAGAAAAATATTTTAAACGAAAATTTTTCAGGTTGTTACATTTAATTAAATATTTCTGTTTCTTCATCATGAAATATTATTGAAATTTCCTAATATATTCTGAATACTTTTTGTTTGTAATTAAGTTTGTAAACGTAAATTTCTCAGTAAAATCTAATATCCTTATATAATGAATATTTATTATTTATACTAATAATAATACTAAAATATTTTGCCAAATACCAGTATTATATAAAATGTTGGACAAAAGGACACCTTCATTAGTAAAGAGTTTATGAGACAAAAGCAATTATGTTGCCAACAAAAATTCCTACACCTTCATTCTAAGACAAGAAATGATTAATAATTTAGTTGCGAAATGATACGCTTGCATAATGAGTATTATTGTGTACACTGCGTGCTAAAAATGTGGTAAGCTTCTGCGTATTGTAATATTACTTAGTTTGAGTACCAGTAAAAAGGCTACAAATTTTTAAAAGCTTGTTTGTTTTTAATTATGTTAAATGAAATATGTACTTCAATAATAACAGCATCAACAAAAGTAATCCAAATTAGTAACTACCCACATAAGTAGAGCATACAAAATTTGGAAACATCTTAACGAATTTCTACTTACAAACAAAATAATAAAAGGAAAACTTTGGTTATTTTTTAGCCCAAATCCATTTCTTTGAAATTAATTATTTTTATTGTTTTTGTACCGGAAACAAGGAAACATAAGAAACGAGATTATGAATGAATAAACCCCAACTTAACGTAATAAAATTTTAGTTATAAATTATTTTTTTTTTTTTACCTTGAACCGTCGACAAAGTATAAGTCATGAGAAGTATAAGTTATTTTGTTATTATTAAATATTACCTTAAAAATATTTCACAGTTTGTAGTTATGTTCATATCCAATTTTAATTTGAACTCAGTTTTACCACCTGTATAATTTTCCTGCTGTTTTGTTTTTTTTTTTTGTACCTTTACTAACTTTTATTTTGCCTCTAACCTAAAAGAAAAAAAATAAACAAAATATATAAATGGCTCAACATCATCACATCACCAGCAGAGCCAACTTTCTGAATGCCAATATACCAGGAAATTGTGTTTGCATTCTTGTAACATAGAAACAATAAATCCACAAGAGATGGGCTTTTTCCAAAATTCTTTTCTGATTAGAAAAATATTCTTTATTTTTGAGGACTATGGGTTAGAAAGCCAATGACGCCATCACACGGGTAGCCTTTGAGTAAATTGTGAATAGTCTTAAGCAATTAAGAAATCTCTCTTTCTTATAAAATAATTAATTTTTATACAAATTTGAGATCAACTTTTTTCAGAAAGAAAAATTATTCGCACTTGATCCCAGTCTATTACATTTATATATTAATAAAACAAGTAAGAAAGTGCTATAGTCGGTCAAGCCCGACCATACAATACCCTTCACCACTAAGGTCAAAGGTGTTCTTTTCTCTGTATAAAGACAAATATTTGCTAAATTTTACCATCATACAAACATTTTCTCAAAACTTATATATTTATGCTGTTTTCGTCATTTGGACTTATATGAGAGTTAGGGTCAAATGTAGACCTATTATCTCGAAATTTGGCAAATTGATTACAGTTTCTACAAAAATTATCTATGCAAAAAATAAACTTAAAGTTCTCATTATCTTTAGATTTAAGAGAATTTTAGTGATTTTTGTCTCATTTAGTTCGTTTTGACACATAAGTTTGTATGGGAGTTATGGTCAAATGTGAACCGATTTCAGCGCAATTTGGTGCATTGATTTTAGTTTACATAAGCAGTATTTGCTTTAAATTTCATAAAAAACTATTGATATTTGTGGCCGATATATAAATTCCGGGAAGTGGGACTTATGGGAGGTACCATAAATAATGGACCTATTTTGACGAATTTCAATAGCAAAAAAGTTATGTGTGCCAAAATTCATCAAATTAGCTTTAGAATTGCGACCTGTACTTTGATTACAAGGTTTACATGGGGTCCAACCAGCCAGACGGACTGACATCGATAAATCGACTTAGAAAGTGATTCTAAGTCTGTTGGTATACTAAAAGGTAGGTCTAAGACAAATATTTCTATGCGTTACATACATCAACACAAACTTATAATACCCTTTCCACCTATAGTGGTGAAGGGTATAATAATCAATTTATTTATAAAAGCATACAATTTTTTGAGGAGACAACCAATTCTTCGACTCGTTTCGATTTGTTGGTTAGGGTATCATTTTCAGATGGAGTATCCCTACTTTTAGACAGATCGAAAAGCTCGCATTATTACCTATTTTACAAACACAATCATTACGAATTATGCTTGTAAATCAAAGATAAAAGTTCAGATTATCTACTGAACAAAAGTATGCACAATCACTTTTCAGTTTTATCTTTCTTCACTTCCGACTTGGTTTTGGTTTTTATCAATAAATTGTCTATTACATTAATAAATAAATGTAATAGACTGGGATCAAGTGTGAATATTTTTTCTTTTTAAATAATATTTACATACCGACAATTTTGTTATTTTTTGATAAACTTTGTTTATTAAAAAATCCAAGAAAATTTTGTGAATAGATTTGATAAAATTGTTTTCACAAAATTTTTATAGAAAATTTTACACATAAAAATTGTTTTACAAAAAAAAATTCGCACAAAGTTTTTGAAGCCAATATCTTTAAAGAAAATTAGTCAAAATGTTGGAAAAAAAATTTTCTATACCAAAATTTTTCATAGAAAATATTCATATATTTTATATAATATTTTTATGTTTTATACAAAATTTTATACAAAATTTTGATGGAAGCCCATATAGGCAAATCCGAAAAACATTAAACCAAGGACAAAATTTTAAAACTGTCAAAATCACGTATATGTGTTTATGAAAAAATTTACCAAATATTGATCTTTTAGAATATATAATGGATACAATTTTTGATTAATCTCTTCGTGAATGTCAGGTCTTTATTTGCACCCATCTCGAATTTTTATAAGTTTTTTAAAATAACAGGTTTTTCAAAAGTTTATAAAAATCGCAAAAACATTCATTTAGGTATCAAGTCTGCTTAATTTTATACAATTAGATGTAAAAGATCCCATCAAAATTAATTGGAGTGATATAAATAACGTCAAGTTAAAATGGGCTCACAGTATGTAGCGTCCGTCACAGAAATAAATTTTTGTTTATTTTACTAGTGCAACTTTTCTTTTTTCTCCAATTGAATTTGGTTCGTAAAGAGAACTTATAGTATACTTTAAATTAGGCTAAAATTATATAGATGTTAATGTATCATTTTACAGAATAATATGTATCGGAATGTGTGTTGCGCCCGTCAAATTATATATATTTTTTACAAAATGATATTTATTAAATACAAAATTTACGAGCACATGTCTACCTTATTCATAAAGCAATAACACTGTCAATATCCACAGATTAAATTTAAGGTATTAGGTGTTAAAAAAATATACAGTTGAGCAAATTTGATGATTTTGAAATCTGATTTTTTTTGGGACACCCTATGAGCTACCCGTAGCATTCTTTCGATGAAAAATAAGATGTAAAAAGTGTAAAACTTTAAATAACTATTTGTATGTAGCCATTTTGTAAAATATTAAATTGTGCCCAAAAATCGCATCTTAACCGTGAAAATAAAAAGGAAGGAGATGAAATTCGGGAACAAATAAAATCATTATTTTCACTGAGTTACGATTCTTTAAAAAAAATATGAAATATGATTTTTTTCCTAGTAAAAAACATTCAAGTAAAAACTGTATCGTCAGTCACATAGCGTCCGCAACAGTTCATTTATAGATTTTTGGTGCAACTGGAAACTTTAGAATATTTTTTAAAAGCTGTTTTGTAATCTTCTGATTTTTCTCTATCTGTAATATAATATAATTTACAATTTTTTTTATTACTATGACCGATTTCATGAAAATTACAAAAACATGTATTGAAAAAATGGGACTTTAATATTTTTTAGCGTCCGTCACAGCACTTTAAAAGCAAATATCTTTTTCCTCCAAAACAAATATATACAGGCATGTCACGAATTCCGTTCGGAATTGAAACCATTCCGTAGTTGAATTCCGATCGAAATGGTTTTAGGTTCTATAGATTCCGAAAAATTTTAAATGTCCAAAATCAGTACAAAATAAGATTTTTTTAATTGAAATTTTCAACTCTATCTTTGTTTTAACAAAAAACACTGATTAATTGAGGAAATTGTTCAAATATTGAATAAACAACTAAAAACATATGAATTCAATTCCACTTTGAAAATAGAAAGTGGTTTCATTCCGAAAATTTTTTTCGTTTTACTTTTTCAATAGAAGCAAAGTGCGGAATTCATTCCACTTCCGAACGGAATTGAGTTCTGTGACATGGCTGATAAATTAACAAATGTCATTCGGTATCTTTACTAAGCCCAACCTCTAGTTTCGGGTGTTTATGGTCTTGTTCAGATGTCAGAGCAAAAATGTCAATTTGTATTGCGGTGTTATTGTTTGAAGATTTTTCATAATTATTTGATGACTGTTTAATGATTGTTTGATAGTTGTTTGATGACTGATTTACTGTCTAAAGATTTCTAATGATTGTTTGATAATTGTTTTACGATAATCTGAAGATTTTTTGACTGTAGTTTGATGATTTTTTGACGATTGTTTGATGGTTGTTTGATGATTGTTTAATGATTGTTTGATGATTGTTTGATGATTGTTTGATGGTTTTCTGATAAATCCCCATAAGCAAGTATTATAGTTTCATTCCATCATATCGTTTTCTAACACAAAAAATTTTTGGGAAAAATTTTTCACATAAAAATTTTTTATAAAAAATTTCTCACATAAAAAAGTTTATAGAAAATTTTTTACAAAAAAAAGTTTATACAAAATATTGGTATAGCCCATATGCATGTATTATGGTTTTGTTCTATTATAGCTTTCCATAACATTGACAAAGAATGGGTGGAAATAAAACTTATTTCTTTTTTGATATATCGATAGGTTGTTTATAAAAATTAAAGCTTTCAAATATTAAATGGGAGTTGTCTTAGATTTTACAAAGAAATGTCCATGGTCTTTGTAATATTATTGTAGGTATTCTAATAAAAATCACAATCATACATTTGATCACATCTTCTAAAATAATAGCGAGGCTACTTAAATCTGTTATAGCTAGTTATCACATATCACTACTTCACATATCTTTTAATTCTTATGTTTCGATAGTTTTGCCTATTAATCTAAGTGAAAATAACTTTTACCCCTAACCAATAATGACTGTTGTCGAAACAATTTGACAAATGATTGCGTGCTGTTGCAGTTGGATAGCAATAAAAACTCAACACTAAAATGCATTTTTTTTCAATATATACAATTTATACCCTACGTTTGATTTGAAACACAAAAGACATGATTTAGCTCCAGGCAACGAAGTGTGAACAGAATCCGTTTATGCATACAAAAGAATTATAGGTGAGCTTAATTCTAGAAGTCAAAGATTCTAAATTTCAAATGAATTTAAACATTTTTCCAAAACATTTTGCTAAGCTGTCTGGCTTAAAAGCTTTTGTCAGCTTTTAGAAAATTTGTTTAGATTTTTATAGATATCGACTTTGATTGATTTAAATATAAAAATATTTATTATAAGTTAAAACCTTAAACTTAAGGTCATGGGTATATGATAGTGATTATTATTAGTAGGAACATTTCCAATTGAATTGGTAAGAATTTGTCAGAAATGAATATCTGTGGACATATGGCCACATGCTCTTTCTTAGCAGAACATTATATGGGCAAATCCGAAAAATATTAACCCAAATTTCAAAACCGTCAAAATCACGTATTTGTATTTGCGAAAAATATTTACCATATATCCTTTAGAATATATAATGGATACAATTTTCGATTGCTCACTTCGTGAATGGCAGGTCTTCACCCCTGTCGGATTTTTATTAAATTTTTAAAATAATAAATATTTTACTAGTTCATAAAAATCGCAAAAACAGTCATTTAGATATCAAGTATCACAGGGGGCTAAAAGTCTGCTTAATTTTATACAATTGGATGTAAAAGAACGCATCAAAAGTAATTGGAGTGATAAAAATAACGTCAAGTAAAAAAGGGCTCACAGTGTGTAGCGTCCGTCGCAAAAATAAAGGTTTTTTTAATTTGACTAGTGCAATTTTTCTTTTTTCTCCAATTTTACTTGGTTCGTAAACAGAACTAAAAAGATATAGATGTTAATATATTATTTTACAGAATAATATGTATTGGAAAGTGTGTAGCGTCCGTCACAGTATATATTTTTTTCCAAAATGATATTCATTAAATACAAAATTTACGAACACATGTCTATCTTATTCATAAAGCAATAAAACTATCTATATCCACAGATTAAATTTAAGGTATAAGGTGTTAAAAAAACATACAGTAGGGCAAATTTTAAGCTTCTGAATTTTTTTTTCTTTTTTTTTTGATTTTTGGGACACTCTAACATCTAGCCTCAGCATTTTTGGGACGAAAGATAAGGTGTAAAAAGTGTAAAACTTTAAATAAATATATGTATATAGACATTTTGCGAAATATTGAATTGTGCCCGAAAATCGCATTTTTAACCGCGAATATGAAGATGAAGTAGTTGAAATTGGGAAACAAATAACACCATTATTTTTACTAATTTACGAACGCTTAAAAAAATATAAAAAATGATTTTTTCTTATAAAAACTGTGCAAGTAAAAACTGTATCGTCTGTCATGTAGCGTCCGCAACAGTACATTTATTGGATTTTTGGTGAAACTGGATACTTAAAAATATTTTATAAAAGCGGGATAACAATCATCTGCTTTTCCTCTATCTTTAATGTATTTACAATTTTTTTATTACTATGACCGATTTGATGAAAATTACAGAAACGCGTGTTGAGAAAAAATTCACTTCCCTTTTTTGTAGCGTCCGTCACAGCACTTTAAAAGCGAATATTTTTTTTCTCCAAAGCAAGTTAGTAAATTGACAAATGCCATTCGAGAGCACAGTGGATGACCTAATATTCTCCGAAATCTGCGCAAAAATATCTCATGTAAAATGTCAATGGGATGGGGATGGGCATTTAAGTACAACAAAATCCGTATAAATGTATCGTTCGTCACGTAGGATTTGCTTATATGTACAAATATTATTAGGAATACTCCTTTGATTGAAAATATATTATAAAAATTTAGCAAAACATTTTAAATTAAATATACTACCAAATTCAAAATTAAAGTAAAGTGAATTTTTCAGTCGACCTTGAACACTACTGATGAATTTTTGTACTTTTTATTATAAGTATAATCGTGTCTACGTTCATTTCACCAAACCCAAGAACACAAATGAAACTAAGCAATGTTTATGATTTTATTCTTTTTCCTGCCTTTAGTTTGGGTTTTCATGATAAATTTAGCAAAACCATAGTTATTTTGTTATTTTGTAACTCCACCTACCCAACCCCCTTCCATGACGATTGTAAATATCGATTTATTTTCATGTCATCAAAGGAAACACAAAAAAAAAAAAACAACAAAAATATTTTACAATTATTTATCTGATGATCATTTATTTTATTATAGTTTTTGTATTATTTAAATTCAATAATAAAATAAATCGTTTCAGATTTGTTAAAGCGAAATATAAATAAAAAATGACTAAAAGTAAATAACAAAATAATGTCATGAGAAAATAAACTTAAGTAAATTAATTTTTAAACTTTATTGTAAAAACTTAAAAAATTGTAATGTTCTATTAAAAACTGTAACAACAACTTCTTGTAAAACTAGACTATCAAAATAGAAAATAGAAGAAAATTATTTTTTAGTTTTTTTTTTTTGAAGACTTACAAATTTACTTTTGAAGTTTTAGCATTAAAATTTTTTAAATGCTCAGGAGTAACAAAATACTTTGTAACAGAAACAGGTTTTTAGCAAAACTTGTTAAAAGTGACAAAACTTTTTACTTAAACTATGCAGCTTTTTTATCTTTATAGCTTTTGTTTTTCCTTTTTCTCTCAGCCTGTGATAATTTTAGTTTCTTATAGGAATTATAAAGTAATTTGCGCTTAAGGTGCTAAAACACTGAGTTATTCGGTTGTGCTTAAATAATATTGGGTTGTTTGGAAAGTGATTTCATCTTTTTCAGAGAAAAAGCAAGGCATGTACTCGGAAAAGTTCAATACTTTCTGCATAGTTATTTTTGGTTAATTATTAGAAATTTACTTTTTAGGCAAAAAAATAAACTTAATTACTTTCTGAACAACCCAATAAATTTCCGCTTAAAATGACATTGGTTAATATAGGAAAATTGTGTTTGATGTCATGGGAAACTTTGTAAAAGTGTCTCACTTAAGTATTTTAAAGTAGATCCTGCTATTGACATTAATATTCGAGTTTACGAAACTTAAGTAGGTAATAAATGTTGCTGCTACATAATGTTTCCTTTTTATTTTCATTCGGAATCTTCAAGTACTTTTGATAATTTTAATGTTGTTTATGTAAATAGGGAATAAAACGAAACTTGTCACTTAAATTTTGCAAATAAAAGCATTTGAATTAATTGTCTGGTAAAAGGGCTTTTGTTTTAAAGTTTACTGTTTTGCATTTTTGTGAAAAAGCTTCGTGCAACATAAACAAGAAATACATACATTTATTTGTTTTGTAGATCCAACAAAAAAATTTTTTCTAAGCAGCAAAAATTTACGGCATGAATTTAAAATAACTACTACGAAATAAGCAGTTCAAAAATATAAAAATTTTTTAAATTTTTCTTCATTCGAATAAAGCATATGTGTCGAATGATTGATATTAATTTGCAAAAATCAAGTATACGCTCAGTAATACTTACAGTCAGGCTGAATATTTCCTTTGAAAGCTAAAGCAATCTTTCAATATAATTGATATCTTATTTCTGAAAATGGTCTCTTATCTTTTGGAAAATGAGTAGACTTGCGCGTATGGGTCTTTGTATTCATTTGAATACATCAATTAAAGTCTTTATTCTGCAGAAAATGACTTTTGTTTCATTTAAATATTGAATTTAGCAGTCGATATAGGCCTTAAAATTGTAAATAACACAAAATAAACTATTACAGAGACAAAGTCATTAAGAATATCAAAACACAAAAAAAAGTAGATTTTCTTAAATTTTTTTCTACTAAAAAGATAAATAAATAACAGATTAAATTGTAGAGATATTTTCAATTTTTTTATTTTTAACAAAAGTAAGAATTTTTTATCTTATTTAAAGAAGAGAAAAAAGATATATATTTTGAAAATTTTCCTATACAATAACAAATTTTTAAAAAATTTCTATAAAAATAAGTCATTTTTGAAAAATTTCTTCTGAAAATAAGAAATTTTTAAAATATTTCCTATAAAAATAAGAAATTATTGAAAAATTTCCTATACAAATAGTAAATTTTTGAAAAATTTCCTATAAAAATAGTAAAGTTTTGAAAAATTTTCTATAAAAAAAAAAATCTATAAAAATAGTAAATTTTTAAAAAATTTCCTATAGAAATAGTAACTTTTTAAAAAAATTCTTATAAAAATAGTAAATTTTTGAAAACTTTCCTATAAAAATACTAAATTTTTGAAAAATTTCCTTTAAAAATAGTAAATTTTTGAAAAATTTCCTATAAAAATAGGAAATTTTTGAAAAATTTCCTACAAAAATAGTAAATTTTTGAAAATTTTCCTATAAATATAGTAAATTTTTGAAAAATTTCCTTTAAAAATAAGAAATTTTTGAAATATTTCCTATAAAATAAAAATAAAAAATTTTTAAAAATTATTTATATAAATAAGAATTTTTTTAAATTTCCTATAAAAACAATAAATTTTTAGGAAATTTCCTATAAAAATAAGAAATTTTTAAAAATTTTTCTTTAAAAATTAGAAATTTTTGAAAAATTTCCTACAGAAATAAAAATTTTTTGGAAAATTTGCTATAGAAATAAGTAATTTCAATAATTTTCAATAATAATATAACAAAATTTTTTGAAAATTTTCCGATAAAAATAAGAAATATTTGATAATTTTTTTATAAAAATAAGAAATTTTTGACAAATTTCCTATAAAAATAAGAAATTTTTGAAAAATTTGTTAAAGAAATAACAAATTTATGAAAAATTTCCTATACAAATAAGAAATTTTTGAAAAATTTGCTATAAAAATAAGAAATTTTTGAAAAATTTCCCTTAAGAAAAAGAAAGTTTAGAAAAATTTCCTATAAAAATAAGACATTTCTGAAAAATATCCTATAAAAATAAGAAGTTTTTGAAAAATTTGAAAAATTGAAAAATTTTTTGTAAAAATAAGAAATCTTTAAAAATTAAAAAAAAAGAAATTTTTCAAAAATGTTCTTATAAAATATGAATTTTTTGAAAAATGTTCTATTAGAATAAAAAATTTTTGAAAAATTTCCTATAAAATATAAATTTTTTGAAAAATTTCCTATGAAAATAAAAAAATATTAGAAAATAAGCCTTTTTCGAAAAATCTCCGATAAAAAAATAAGAAACTTTCGAAAAATTTGCTATAAAAATAACAAATTTATTATAAATTTGCTATAAGAGTAAGAAGTTTTTGAAAAATTTCCTATAATGGAAAAATTTTTGAAAAAATTTCTATAAAAATAAGAAATTTTGGAAAAATTCTCCATAAAAATAAAAACTTTCTGAAAAATTTTCTACAAAAATAAGAAATTTTTGTAAAATTTCCTCTGAATTAAGAATTTTTTTAAAAATTCCTATAAAAATATAAAATTTTGAAAAAATGCCTAAAAAATAAAAAAATTTTGAAAAATTTCTTATAAAAATAAGAATTCTTTGAAAAATTTTCTATACAAATAAACAATTTTTAAAAAAATTCCTATGAAAATAAGGTTTTTTTTTAAATCTTTTATAAAAAAAGAAATTTTTAAAAAATTTTCTATAATAAATGAAATTTTTGAAAAATTTTCCATAAAAATAAGAAATTTTTCAAAATTTCCCGCAAAAAAAACTTTTGAAAATTTTCATATAAAAAGAAAATTTTAAAAAATTACCTATAAAAATAAAAAAAATACCTATAAAATTCAAAAGAAAAGTGTTTTCTATAAAAACAAGAATTTTTGAAAAATTTCCTGTAAAAGCAGGAAATTTTTAAAAAATGTCTTATAAAAATAAGAAATTTATGAAAAATTTGCAATAAAAATCTGAAATTTTTGAGTAATTTTTGACAAGTTTCTTATAAAAATAAGAAATATTTTAAAAATTTTTTATAAAAAAAGAAATTTTTAAAAAACTTCATATAAAAATGAGAAACTTTTGAAAAATTTCCTATAAAAAAGAAATTGGTGAAAAATTTTCTATAAAAATAAGACATTTTTAAAATATATCCTGTGAAAATAAGAAATTTTTGAAAAATTTCGTATAAAAATAAGAAGTTTTTGAAAAATTTCGAAAATTTACTATAAAAATAAGAAATTTTTTAAAAATTTCTTATAAAAATAAGAAAATTTTTAAAAATTGCATAAGAAAATAATACATTTTTAAAAAAATGTTCCTATAGTAATAGTAAATTTTTGAATCATTTATAAAACAAAGAAATTTTTGAAAAATTTCCAATAAAACTAAGAAATTTTTGAAAAATTTCCTATAAAAATTAGAAGTTTTTGAAAAATTCTTATAAGAATTAGAAAAAGTTGTCCTTGCTGAACTTTTTGATAAATTGTACGCTCTTAATTTCGATCATTTCTTTATTTTTTCTTCAAAATTGGTGTTAGTCTTTTCTTCTTTTTCTCCCTACACCTCTAAAATATCATTAATTATAAGTTCAGAAAAAATCTAAAATTTAAAAATTACCAAATTTTTAGTTTAAAGTTTAAAAATAGAAAAAGATTTTAAATTTTACTTTCCTTTCTGCAGCTTTATGAAATATTTATTTTCTAAAAACATAAAAATTATTATAAATGACTATAAATTGTTAGGTAATGCTATTTGGAATAAATTTATTGATTTGGTTATTAGGTCAAAAATACATTATATAAAATTGGGTTAATCTATGCACTAAAAAAAACTATTCAGGAATTTTGTTTAAAGAAGTGTTCACAAACAAATAAGCATTGCTTTCCAGTGAAAAAATATTTAGATCTTGAAATATTAAGTGGTTCTAGGCGCCCATTAAACTAAACTTGTATAAATCAAAAATATGAGTATATTTAAATCTATCATATTCTATGATATCAAATCAATTCCAATAAACATATAGTTAAAGAACAACACACATACGAAGCGAATGATTCATATTAGTTATCAATAAACATATAAATCAAGTATACGCTCAGTACAATTATTCTATACCATATTTTTTGTATAATATAACTCTTTATTTGTACATATTCAAAACATTTTATAGTTTTTAGCATTTATCAATAACAAAATTTAAACTTTCTATTAAATTTTACAAACCTTTATAGTACATGTTATGTTAAAAATAAAATAAAAATTTGATAATAAAAAATCTAAAAAAATTAAGTATATTTTCTAAGTATAACATTTTAACGCTTCTTAATTTTTATATTTTAACAAGTTAAAATGAAAACACTCTAATGCGAAGAAATTCTATAAAGCTTTTAATATCTATATCAATAGACATTTATTTATTCTATCAAAATGAAATATATCTGATTTCTCTTTTTTAAAATATATAATATGTATACGTTTATCCAACACATAAATGTTTCTCTATTTGTGTTTGTGTATGTAAGACTATAAGTGTGTCTTTTGTCTAATTGTGTTTGGTTACTTAAAACTGTCGGATAAAACTATATAATACACATTAAGCTGTGGCCACAAATTGCCACTTTAGATGATGACTCATGTCATAAACAATTTATTTTAGATTTTTTCATAGTGTGTTTGTAGGTGCGTTAGGCCGACTCAAAATCAAATTTATAAATATAAAAATAAGAATATTTTGAAAAATTTTCTTTAGAAATAAGAAATTTTTGCAAATTTTCTATAAAGATAAACAATTTTTGAAATATAAGATATAAGAAATTTTTGAAAATTTTCTATGAAATAAGAAACTTTTAAAAATAAAATTTTTTAAAATTTCCTATAAAAATATAAATTTTTTAAAAAATTTCCTGTAAAAATAAGAAATTTTTAAAAAAATTATATAAAAATAGGAAATTTTTTAAGAATTTCCTATAAAAACAAGAAATTTTAAAAATTTTTCTATAAAAATAAGAAATTTCTGAAAAATTTCCTATAAAAATAAGAAATTTTTGAAAAATTTAAAATAAAATAAGAAATTTTTGAAAAATTTCCTATCGAAATAAGAAATTTTTGAAAAATTTTCTATAAAAATAAGAAATTTTTTAAAAATTTAATATAAAAATAAGAAGTTTTTGAAAAATTTTGAAATTTTTCCTATAAAAAAAGGAAATTTTTAAAAAATTTCTTAAAAAAATAAAAAAATTTTGAGAATTTTCTTATGAAAATAAAAAATTTTTTATAAGTTTCCTATGAAAATGAGAAATTTTTGAAAAATTTTCTATATTTTTGAAAATTTTCCTAAAAAAAAACTTTTAAAAATTTTTCTTATCAAAATAAAAAATTTTTGATACATTTTATTGTAAAAACACGAAATTTTAAAAACTTTTAAACAAAAATGAAAAATTTCATATAAAAATACAATACGTTTGAAAAATTTCCTATCAAAATAAGAAATCTGTGAAAAATTTTCTTATAAAAATATTAAATTTTTGAGAAATTTTCTATAAAAATATGAAAATTTTAAAAACTTCCTATTAAAATAAGAAATTTTTGAGAATTTTCCTATCAAAATAAGATATTTTGGAAAAATTTCCGTTCAGAATAAGAAATTTGTGAAAAAGTTTCTGATAGAAAAATTTCTGAGAAATTTCCTTTAAAAATAAGAAATTTTTTAAAAATTTCCTATATTAAAAAGAAATTTTTGAAAAGTTTCCAATAAAAATAATTTTTTTTTGAAAAACTTCTAAAAAAAATATTAAATTTTTTTGAAAATTTCCTATAAAAATAAGAAAAATTTGAAAAGTTTCGTTTAAAAATAAGATTTTTTAAAAATTTTCTATAAAGATATACAATTTTTTAAAAAATTCCTATTAAAATAAGAAATTTTTTAAAAATTTTATATGAAATAAGAAATTTTTAAAAAATTTCCTATAAACATATCAATTTTTTAAAAAATTTCCTGTAAAAATAAGAAATTTTTAAAAAAATTTGTATAAAAATAGGAAATTTTTTAAAAATATTCCATAAAAATAAGAAATTTTTAAAATGTTCCTATAAAAATAAAAAATTTCTGAAAAATTTTCTATAAAAATAAGAAATTTTTGAAAAATTTCCTATCGAAATAAGAAATTTTTGAAAAATTTCCTATCGAAATAAGAAATTTTTGAAAAATTTCCTATCGGAATAAGAAATTTTTGAAAAATTTCCTATAAAAATAAGAAATTTTTGAAAAATTTTTTAAAAAAATAAGAAACTTTTGAAAAATTTCCTATAAAATTAAGAAATTTTTGAAAAATTTCCTATGAAAATAAGAAATTTTTAAAAAATTTCGTATAAAAATAAGAAATTTTTGAAAAACTTCCTATAAAAATAAGAAATTATTGAAAAAATTCTTATAAAAATAAGAAATTTTTGAAAAATTTCCTCTAAAAATATGAAATTTTTAAAAAATTTCCTGTAAGAATAAAAAATGTTTAATAAAATTTCTCATAAAAATAAGAAATTTTTTAAAAATTTCCTATAACAACAAGAAATTTTAGAAAAATTTTCTATAAAAAATGTTTGAAAATTTAATATAAAAATAAATAATTTTTTATAAATTTTCTATTAAAATAAGAAATTTTTAAAAAATTTCCTATATAAATTTGAAATTTCTTACGAAAAGAAGTTTTTGAAAAATTTTCTACAAAAATAAGAAAATTTTGAAAAATTTCTTATAAAAAAAACTTTTAAAAGTAAAAAAGTTTTGAAAAATTTCATACAAAAATAAGAAATTTTTATAAAATTTCTTATAAAAATAAGAAAGTTTTGAAAAAAGTCTTATAAAAATAAGACATTTTTGAAAAAATTCTTTTTAAAATAAGAAATTTTTTAAAAATTTCTCATAAAACTAAGAAATTTTTGAAAAAGTTCTTATAAAAATAAGAAATTTTTGAAAAATGTCTTAAAAAAGTAAGAGTTTTTTGGAAAAATTCTTATAAAAATAAGAAATTGTTTAAAAATTTCTCATAAAACTAAGAAATTTTTGAAAATTTTCTTATAAAAAAAAGAAATTTTTGAAAAATTTCTTATAAAAATAAGAAATTTTTGAAAAATTTCTTATAAAAATAAGAAATTTTTGAAAAATTTCTTATAAAAATTAAAAACTTTCAAAAAATTTCATAAAAAAATAAGAATTTTTCAAAAATTGTATATAAAATTAAGAAATTTTGAAAACATTTCATACAAAAATAAGAAATTTTTAAAAAATTTACTATGAGAAACTTTTTTATAAAAAAAATAAAATTTTGAAAAATTTCCTATAAAAATAAAATAATAATAATAAAAATAATTATTAAAAAATTTCCTATAAAAATAAGAAATTTTTAAAAAATTTCCTACATAAAATAAGAAGTTTTTTAAGTCAAATCAAAAATCCTATAAAACTTAGAAATTTTCCAAAAATTTAATATAAAAATAAGATTTTTGAAAAATGTTCTTTAAAAATAAGAACATTTCCAAATTCTATCAAAGGACGGTCTATCTTTATTCCGAATATCATTATACATGTAAATGAGCGATATGTTTTTGGAATCTGTATATGGTTATGTTAAATCATTTGAGTAGAATAAAAATGACACTTGTCATTTATTTTGTTGTTTTGTATATGACTGCAGGTTATTCTTGTAAATATAAATAATGTTAATTTCAAACTTAAAAATGTAAAAAAAAACTGACATTTAAAATGATGAATGACAATTAATGCATGTAATACATACATAAAAATCCTTGTAACAAAGATAATTTAATTTGTTTTTGAATCTTAAAGAAAAGAGTTTAGAAAGTTAAAAACTAAAAATCATATGTTTTAAATTGTACATCCTCCTGGAATTTTGTATATGTATTTTTATTGATTTATATGTGACAAATATTAATCATTCAATTGATCTAATTTCCCGGGATGTTCTCTCAAATTATTCCCTTTTTTCAATTTATTTGTATGAGAATAACATTTTCTACTTAAAATAATTCTGTCAGTTTATTTTGTGTTCTTTGGCTTATTTTCTTTCATTTCCTGTCAATTCGATGGTCTTATTTTATTTGTTTGTTTATTACTCTATTTGACAGCTTAAGTGGACAAGTCTCTGTGGATTTAGTGCAAAATCAACATAAATGAGTAAAATAACTGGAAGGTAAAGCAAAAATTAGGTCATCGTACGTTTCTCATAAACATTTTAGGTATATAAGACAACACAGTGCTACACGAAAAACATCTTTCTAATAAAGAATTTTAGAAAATTTTAGTTCTAAATAAATTTCCTTTAAACTTAGAACCAACCGACATACTCTGGATTTTGTCTTTGTACATATGGAACCATATAATTGAAAATATCTACTTGTGTATGACAATGTTTCCTTATTAGACCATTTCCCTTAAGGAAAAAAATTAGCCATTGAAAGTCATTTCGTCATTTCAATTTATGAATAAATTCCTACCTATTACAGTAAAATCTTGACTTGTTAAGGACATATAGAATGTTAACATGTTCATAAAAAAAATTTTGACCACATACTTATCAGCATTAAGGAGCTACTAATAATAACAATTTTCGTGTTTTGGCTAATTTAACGACATTTTTGAATTAACTTTGAGTTTAGCAGAGATCATCATAAAAATAAATGTATATATATTTTTTTGGTTAGATTTTACAAAAAGAAAAACATTTTTATAGACATGACTACATTTGGTAATGGCTTTTATGAGCCTATTATATAACAAAGGGACATAAGGGTGCTCTTTATTGCTATAATTGTTAAAAATACATTATAATTGCATTAAATTTTTTTTGAGGTAAACATTTTTTTTACATCAAATGCTCAAAACATATTGTTACGATTCTTTTAAATAACTAAGGTTTACCAATTAAAAGATTTTTAACTTTAAACTTCAACCCTAATGCTTAATTTTACAAAAAATTAAAGAGCAAGTGAAAAAGAAATCCTTATATCGATTAATACACTTTCGCTTTTACCGAAAGTTTCTGTTATACCATTTTCTTTCAAAAATTTACTATTTATAGGAAATTCTTTGAATATTGACTATTTACAGGAAATTTTTGGAAAATTTACTATTTATAGCAAATTTTTCGAAAACGGACTATTTATTGGAATTTTTTCGGAAATTGACTATTTATAGAAAATTGACTTCTTGTAGGAAATTTTTCGAAAATTGACTATTTATATGATATTTTTCAAAAATTGATTATTTACAGGAAATTTTTCGAAAAGTGACTATTTAAAGGACATTTTTAAAAAATTGACTATTTATAGGAAATTTTAAAAAAAATTACTATTTACAGGAAATTTTAAAAAAATTTACTATTTATAGGAAATTTTTCGACAATTAAATATTTAAAGGAAATTTTTCGAAAATTGACTATTTATAGGAAATTTTCCGGAA
>CAKOFX010000045.1:0-37143 GCA_933228675.1 Stomorhina lunata
ATTTCTTATTTTTATAGGAAATTTTTCAAAAATTTCTTATTTTTATAAGAAATTTTTCAAAAATTTCTTATTTTTATAGGAAATTTTTCAAAAATTTCTTATTTTTATAAGAAATTTTTCAAAAATTTCTTATTTTTATAGGAAATTTTTTCAAAAATTTCTTATTTTTATAGGAAATTTTTCAAAAATTTCTTATTTTTATAGCAAATTATTCAAAAATTTCTTATTTTTATAGGAAATTTTTCAAAAATTTTTTATTTTTATAGGAAATTTTTTAAAAATTTCTTATTTTTATAGGAAAATTTTCAAAAATTTCTTATTTTGATAGGAAATTTTTCAAAAATTTTTTATTTTTATAGGAAATTTTTCAAAAATTTCTTTTTTTAATTGGAAATTTTTCAAAAATTTCTTATTTTTATAGGAAATTTTTCAAAAATTTCTTATTTTTATAAGAAATTTTTCAAAAATTTCTTATTTTTATAGGAAATTTTTCAAAAATTTCTTATTTTTATAAGAAATTTTTCAAAAATTTCTTATTTTTATAGGAAATTTTTCAAAAATTTCTTATTTTTATAGGAAATTTTTCAAAAATTTCTTATTTTTATAGGAAATTTTTCAAAAATTTCTTATTTTTATAAGAAATTTTTCAAAAATTTCTTATTTTTATAGGAAATTTTTCAAAAATTTCTTATTTTTATAGGAAATTTTTCAAAAATTTCTTATTTTTATAGGAAATTTTTCAAAAATTTCTTATGTTTATAGGAAATTTTTCAAAAATTTCCTATTTTTATAGGAAATTTTTCAAAAATTTCCTATTTTTATAGGAAATTTTTCAAAAATTTCCTATTTTTATAGGAAATTTTTCAAAAATTTCCTATTTTTATAGGAAATTTTTCAAAAATTTCCTATTTTTATAGGAAATTTTTCAAAAATTTCCTATTTTTATAGGAAATTTTTCAAAAATTTCCTATTTTAATAGGAAATTTTTCAAAAATTTCCTATTTTTATAGGAAATTTTTCAAAAATTTCCTATTTTTATAGGAAATTTTTCAAAAATTTCCTATTTTTATAGGAAATTTTTCAAAAATTTCCTATTTTTATAGGAAATTTTTCAAAAATTTCCTATTTTTATAGGAAATTTTTCAAAAATTTCCTATTTTTATAGGAAATTTTTCAAAAATTTCCTATTTTTATAGGAAATTTTTCAAAAATTTCCGATTTTTATAGGAAATTTTTCAAAAATTTCTTATTTTTATAGGAAATTTTTCAAAAATTTCTTATTTTTATAGGAAATTTTTCAAAAATTTCTTATTTTTATAGGAAATTTTTCAAAAATTTCTTATTTTTATAGGAAATTTTTCAAAAATTTCTTATTTTTATAGGAAATTTTTCAAAAATTTCTTATTTTTATAGGAAATTTTTCAAAAATTTCTTATTTTTATAGGAAATTTTTCAAAAATTTCTTATTTTTATAGGAAATTTTTCAAAAATTTCTTATTTTTATAGGAAATTTTTCAAAAATTTCTTATTTTTATAGGAAATTTTTCAAAAATTTCTTATTTTTATAGGAAATTTTTCAAAAATTTCTTATTTTTATAGGAAATTTTTCAAAAATTTCTTATTTTTATAGGAAATTTTTCAAAAATTTCTTATTTTTATAGGAAATTTTTCAAAAATTTCTTATTTTTATAGGAAATTTTTAAAAAATTTCTTATTTTTATAGGACATTTTTTAAAAATTTCTTATTTTTATAGGAAATTTTTCAAAAATTTCTTATTTTTATAGGAAATTTTTCAAAAATTTCTTATTTTTATAGGAAATTTTTCAAAAATTTCTTATTTTTATAGGAAATTTTTCAAAAATTTCTTATTTTTATAGGAAATTTTTCAAAAGTTTCTTATTTTTATAGGAAATTTTTCAAAAATTTCTTATTTTTATAGGAAATTTTTCAAAAATTTCTTATTTATAGGTTATTTTTATGAACTTAACCGGATTTTGTATTATCTACATTAGAAAACACATAATTTATAGCATTTTCTCCATTAAATATTTATTATAGTATCAATTTCTATTGAAGAGCAGCCAATAAATTTATCAACTGTTTACAACATTTTTTATTATTATTTACTATTATTAAACATATTTAGTTTTTCATATGAATCCTTATGTTAAAATGCTTCAATCTCGCCTTTAGATTCTAATAAATTTTATTATTTCTAATCATTTTTTTATTATTCATTTTTATATAATTTTCCAACGTCTTTTCTTTCCAGGTATGAAAAGTAAATTATTTGCCTTTGGATTATCATGGTGAGATATTTTCTGTAAGACTTTTTATATTTGAAATATGTAAATTCGTGGAAATCTTATGAGCTTTCATAAAAATAAAAATTTTTGCATTAAAAATGTCAATAAATTCTATTACGTTTTTAAAAAGATATAAGAATTTTTTGTTAGAAGACAATGAATAATAATTGTTCAGGACAAAACGGGTCTTAGAAAAAAAATGTTTGGAATTTTTAAATCTAGCAAAACTTCCTTTTATAATCACCAGTTAGTCTCATTTGGCCCCCGGCTTAAAAAAAATCTAAAACAATTTTTTTTTAAATCTTACACTTTTTCCACCTAAAGAAACTTTTAAATGCTTGAAAAAAAAACTATCAAATTACGCTAATGTGGTTTTCTAATGACTTGGCATTAGATTTCCTTCCCCTTTCTTCACTAACTATTCGCCAACATCATTATAATAAGTATCTCATCATTATACTAGTAGGATGTAGAAATAATATAATTCTTTTTTATAGACCCATAGTCCTTTATTATGAACATATTTCTAAGCAGATATTCTCTTTATCCTTTTCTCGAATTTATTAAAGGACAACACAATTTCCCCTTTAGATTATTTTTGTGTGAGCATGAAAATAAAAAGAACACGCCACAACGAAGGTGGAATATTTCCTAAGGATGTTGCATGTTCGAGGGGTTTTAAGTTAGTTTTTGTATTTTATTATAATATTTCCTACAAGTGCTTTAAAGGAAAATTATGGCAAACACTTAAGACTCACTAGATTTTATGGGAAATTTTGTACAAACACTTAAATGTGTGGAAATTGTAGGAAAGACAAGACCACAATTATCTTTAAATAAAATTGGTCTTAACTATAATATTTAACCTAACAGAGTTGTAAAGGAGTAATTTTTTATACATTTTATATTTTTAAGAAGTTTTTCGAAAATTGAATATTTATAGGAAATTTTTCGAAAATTTTTTATTTATAGAACTTTTTTCAAAAATTGAATATTTATAGGAAATTTTTACGAAAATTGATTATTTATAGGAAATTTTTTTAAAAATTGACTATAGGAAATTTTTCGAAAATTGACTATTTAGAGGAAATTTTTCGAAAATTGACTATTTATAGGAAATTTTTCGAAAATTGACTATTTATAGGAAATTTTTCCAAAATTGGCTATGTATAGGAAATTTTTTGAAAATTGACTATTTATAGGAAATTTTTCGAAAAATGACTATTTGTAGCAAATTTTTCGAAAATTGACTATTTCTAAGAAATTTTTCGAAAATTGACTATTTAGAGGAAATTTTTCGAAAATTGACTATTTAGAGGAAATTTTCCGAAAATTGACTATTACGCGGAAATTTTTCGAAAATTGACCATTTGTAGAAAATTTTTCAAAAATTGACTATTTATAGGACATTTTTCGAAAATTACTTATTTATAGGAAATTTTTCGAAAATTAACTATTTATAGGAAATTTTTCGAAAATTAACCATTTATAGGAAATTTTTCGAAAATTGACTATTTATAGGAAATTTTTTAAAAACTGACTATTTATTGAAAATTTTTTTTAAAATTGACTATTTATAGGAAATTTTTTAAAAACTGACTATTTATTGGAATTTTTCGAAAATTGACTATCTCTGGAAATTTTTTTAAAAATTTACTATTTGTAAGAAAATTTTTTAACACATTACTATTTATAGGAAATTTTTCAAAAATTGACTATTTATAGGAAATTTTTCAAAAATTGACTATTTATAGGAAATTTTTCAAAAATTGACTATTTATAGGAAATTTTTCAAAAATTGACTATTTATAGGAAATTTTTCAAAAATTGACTATTTATAGGAAATTTTTTCAAAAATTGACTATTTATAGGAAATTTTCAAAAATTGACTATTTATAGGAAATTTTTCAAAAATTGACTATTTATAGGAAATTTTTCAAAAATTGACTATTTATAGGAAATTTTTCAAAAATTGACTATTTATAGGAAATTTTTCAAAAATTGACTATTTATAGGAAATTTTTCAAAAATTGACTATTTATAGGAAATTTTTCAAAAACTGACTATTTATAGGAAATTTTTCAAAAATTGACTATTTATAGGAAATTTTTTAAAAATTGACTATTTAAAGGAAATTTTTCAAAAATTGACTATTTATAGGAAGTTTTTCAAAAATTGACTATTTATAGGAAATTTTTCAAAAATTGACTATTTAAAGGAAATTTTTCAAAAATTGCCTATTTATAGGAAATTTTTCAAAAATTGACTATTTATAGGAAATTTTTCAAAAATTGACTATTTAAAGGAAATTTTTTCAAAAATTGACTATTTATAGGAAATTTTTCAAAAATTGACTATTTAAAGGAAATTTTTCAAAAATTGACTATTTAAAAGAAATTATTCGAAAATTGACTATTTTTAGAAAATTTTTCAAAAAATTACTATTTTTGTAGGAATTTTTTCAAAAATTTACTATTTTTATTGGAAATTTTTCAAAAATTTACTATTTATAGGAAATTTTTCAAAAATTGACTATTTATAGGATATTTTTCAAAAATTGACTATTTATAGGAAATTTTTCAAAAATTGACTATTTATAGGAAATTTTTCAAAAATTGACTATTTATAGGAAATTTTTCAAAAATTGACTATTTATAGGAAATTTTTCAAAAATTGACTCTTTATAGGAAATTTTTCAAAAAACTGACTATTTATAGGAAATTTTTCAAAAACTGACTATTTATAGGAAATTTTTGAAAAATTGACTATTTATAGGAAATTTTTCAAAAATTGACTATTTAAAGGAAATTTTTCAAAAATTGACTATTTATAGGAAGTTTTTCAAAAATTGACTATTTATAGGAAATTTTCAAAAATTGACTATTTATAGGAAATTTTTCAAAATTGACTATTTATAGGAAATTTTTCAAAAATTGACTATTTATAGGAAATTTTTCAAAAATTGACTATTTATAGGAAATTTTTCAAAAATTTACTAATTATAAGAAAATTTTTCAAAAATTTACTATTTATAGGAAATTTTTCAAAAATTTACTATTTATAGGAAATTTTTCAAAAATTGACTATTTATAGGAAATTTTTCGAAAATTGACTATTTATAGGAAATTTTTCAAAAATTGACTATTTATAGGAAATTTTTCAAAAATTGACTATTTATAGGAAATTTTTCAAAAACTGACTATTTATAGGAAATTTTTCAAAAATTGACTATTTATAGGAAATTTTTCAAAAATTGACTATTTATAGGAAATTTTTCAAAAATTGACTATTTATAGGAAATTTTTCAAAAATTGACTATTTATAGGAAATTTTTCAAAAATTGACTATTTATAGGAAATTTTTCAAAAATTGACTATTTATAGGAAATTTTTCAAAAATTTACTATTTATAGGAAATTTTTCAAAAACTGACTATTTATAGGAAATTTTTCAAAAATTGACTATTTATAGGAAATTTTTCAAAAATTGACTATTTATAGGAAATTTTTCAAAAATTGACTATTTATAGGAAATTTTTCAAAAATTGACTATTTATAGGAAATTTTTCAAAAATTGACTATTTATAGGAAATTTTTCAAAAACTGACTATTTATAGGAATTTTTTCAAAAATTGACTATTTAAAGGAAATTTTTCAAAAATTGACTATTTATAAGAAATTATTCGAAAATTGACTATTTTTAGAAAATTTTTCAAAAAATTACTATTTTTGTAGGAATTTTTTAAAAAATTTACTATTTTTATTGGAAATTTTTCAAAAATTTACTATTTATAGGAAATTTTTCAAAAATTGACTATTTATAGGAAATTTTTCAAAAATTGACTATTTAAAGGAAATTTTTCAAAAATTGACTATTTATAAGAAATTATTCGAAAATTGACTATTTATAGGAAATTTTTCAAAAATTGACTATTTATAGGAAATTTTTCAAAAATTGACTATTTATAGGAAATTTTTCAAAAATTGACTATTTATAGGAAATTTTTCAAAAATTGACTATTTATAGGAAATTTTTCAAAAATTGACTATTTATAGGAAATTTTTCAAAAATTGACTATTTATAGGAAATTTTTCAAAAATTGACTATTTATAGGAAATTTTTCAAAAACTGACTATTTATAGGAAATTTTTCAAAAATTGACTATTTATAGGAAATTTTTCAAAAATTGACTATTTATAGGAAATTTTTCAAAAATTGACTATTTATAGGAAATTTTTCAAAAATTGACTATTTATAGGAAATTTTTCAAAAATTGACTATTTATAGGAAATTTTTCAAAAATTGACTATTTATAGGAAATTTTTCAAAAATTTACTATTTATAGGAAATTTTTCAAAAACTGACTATTTATAGGAAATTTTTCAAAAATTGACTATTTATAGGAAATTTTTCAAAAATTGACTATTTATAGGAAATTTTTCAAAAATTGACTATTTATAGGAAATTTTTCAAAAACTGACTATTTATAGGAAATTTTTCAAAAATTGACTATTTATAGGAATTTTTTCAAAAATTGACTATTTAAAGGAAATTTTTCAAAAATTGACTATTTATAAGAAATTATTCGAAAATTGACTATTTTTAGAAAATTTTTCAAAAAATTACTATTTTTGTAGGAATTTTTAAAAAAATTTACTATTTTTATTGGAAATTTTTCAAAAATTTACTATTTATAGGAAATTTTTCAAAAATTGACTATTTATAGGAAATTTTTCAAAAATTGACTATTTAAAGGAAATTTTTCAAAAATTGACTATTTATAAGAAATTATTCGAAAATTGACTATTTTTAGAAAATTTTTCAAAAAATTACTATTTTTGTAGGAATTTTTTAAAAAATTTACTATTTTTATTGGAAATTTTTCAAAAATTGACTATTTATAGGAAATTTTTCAAAAATTGACTATTTATAGGAAATTTTTCAAAAACTGACTATTTATAGGAAATTTTTCAAAAATTGACTATTTATAGGAAATTTTTCAAAAATTGACTATTTATAGGAAATTTTTCAAAAATTGACTATTTATAGGAAATTTTTCAAAAATTGACTATTTATAGGAAATTTTTCAAAAATTGACTATTTATAGGAAATTTTTCAAAAATTGACTATTTATAGGAAATTTTTCAAAAATTGACTATTTAAAGGAAATTTTTCAAAAATTGACTATTTATAAGAAATTATTCGAAAATTGACTATTTTTAGAAAATTTTTCAAAAAATTACTATTTTTGTAGGAATTTTTTAAAAAATTTACTATTTTTATTGGAAATTTTTCAAAAATTTACTATTTATAGGAAATTTTTCAAAAATTGACTATTTATAGGAAATTTTTCAAAAATTGACTATTTAAAGGAAATTTTTCAAAAATTGACTATTTATAAGAAATTATTCGAAAATTGACTATTTTTAGAAAATTTTTAAAAAATTACTATTTTTGTAGGAATTTTTTAAAAAATTTACTTTTTTTATTGGAAATTTTTCAAAAATTTACTATTTATAGGAAATTTTTCAAAAATTGACTATTTATAGGAAATTTTTCAAAAATTGACTATTTAAAGGAAATTTTTCTAAAAATTGACTATTTATAAGAAATTATTCGAAAATTGACTATTTTTAGAAAATTTTTCAAAAAATTACTATTTTTGTAGGAATTTTTTAAAAAATTAACTATTTTTATTGGAAATTTTTCAAAAATTTACTATTTATAGGAAAATTTTTCAAAAATTGACTATTTATAGGAAATTTTTAAAAAATTGACTATTTAAAGGAAATTTTTCAAAAATTGACTATTTATAAGAAATTATTCGAAAATTGACTATTTTTAGAAAATTTTTCAAAAAATTACTATTTTTGTAGGAATTTTTTAAAAAATTTACTATTTTTATTGGAAATTTTTCAAAAAATTTACTATTTATAGGAAATTTTTCAAAAATTGACTATTTATAGGAAATTTTTCAAAAATTGACTATTTATAGGAAATTTTTCAAAAATTGACTATTTAAAGGAAATTTTTCAAAAATTGACTATTTATAAGAAATTATTCGAAAATTGACTATTTTTAGAAAATTTTTCAAAAAATTACTATTTTTGTAGGAGATTTTTTAAAAAATTTACTATTTTTATTGGAAATTTTTCAAAAATTTACTATTTATAGGAAATTTTTCAAAAATTGACTATTTATAGGAAATTTTTCAAAAATTGACTATTTATAGGAAATTTTTCAAAAATTGACTATTTATAGGAAATTTTTCAAAAATTGACTATTTATAGGAAATTTTCAAAAATTGACTATTTATAGGAAATTTTTCAAAAATTGACTATTTATAGGAAATTTTTCAAAAACTGACTATTTATAGGAAATTTTTCAAAATTGACTATTTATAGGAAATTTTTCAAAAATTGACTATTTAAAGGAAATTTTTCAAAAATTGACTATTTTATAGGAAATTTTTCAAAAATTGACTATTTATAGGAAGTTTTTCAAAATTGACTATTTATAGGAAATTTTTCAAAATTGACTATTTATAGGAAATTTTTCAAAAATTGACTATTTATAGGAAGTTTTTCAAAAATTGACTATTTATAGGAAATTTTTCAAAAATTGACTATTTATAGGAAATTTTTCAAAAATTGACTATTTATAGGAAATTTTTCAAAAATTGACTATTTAAGGAAATTTTTTAAAAATTGACTATTTATAGGAAATTTTTCAAAAATTGACTATTTATAGGAAATTTTTCAAAAATTGACTATTTATAGGAAATTTTTCAAAAATTGACTATTTATAGGAAATTTTTCAAAATTGACTATTTATAGGAAATTTTTCAAAAATTGACTATTTATAGGAAATTTTTCAAAAATGACTATTTATAGGAATTTTTCAAAAATTGACTATTTAAAGGAAATTTTTTAAAAAATTGACTATTTATAGGAAATTTTTCAAAAATTGACTATTTATAGGAAATTTTTCAAAAATTGACTATTTATAGGAAATTTTTCAAAAATTGACTATTTAAAGGAAATTTTTTAAAAATTGACTATTTATAGGAAATTTTTCAAAAATTGACTATTTATAGGAAATTTTTCAAAAATTGACTATTTATAGGAAATTTTTCAAAAATTGACTATTTAAAGGAAATTTTTTAAAAATTGACTATTTATAGGAAATTTTTCAAAAATTGACTATTTATAGGAAATTTTTCAAAAATTGACTATTTATAGGAAATTTTTCAAAAATTGACTATTTAAAGGAAATTTTTTAAAAATTGACTATTTATAGGAAATTTTTCAAAAATTGACTATTTATAGGAAATTTTTCAAAAATTGACTATTTATAGGAAATTTTTCGACTATTTATAGGAAATTTTTCAAAAATTGACTATTTAAAGGAAATTTTTTAAAAATTGACTATTTATAGGAAATTTTTCAAAAATTGACTATTTATAGGAAATTTTTCAAAAAATTGACTATTTATAGGAAATTTTTCAAAAATTGACTATTTATAGGAAATTTTTCAAAAATTGACTATTTATAGGAAATTTTTCAAAAATTGGACTATTTATAGGAAATTTTTCAAAAACTGACTATTTATAGGAAATTTTTTCAAAAATTGACTATTTATAGGAAATTTTTTCAAAAATTGACTATTTAAAGGAAATTTTTCAAAAATTGACTATTTATAGGAAATTTTTCAAAAATTGACTATTTATAGGAAGTTTTTCAAAAATTGACTATTTATAGGAAGTTTTTCAAAAATTGACTATTTATAGGAAATTTTTCAAAAATTGACTATTTGTAGGAAATTTTTCAAAAATTGACTATTTATAGGAAATTTTTCAAAAATTGACTATTTATAGGAAATTTTCAAAAATTGACTATTTATAGGAAATTTTTCAAAAATTGACTATTTATAGGAAATTTTTCAAAAATTGAATATTTATAGGAAATTTTTCAAAAATTGACTATTTAAAGGAAATTTTTTAAAAATTGACTATTTATAGGAAATTTTTCAAAAATTGACTATTTATAGGAAATTTTTCAAAAATTGACTATTTATAGGAAATTTTTCAAAAATTGACTATTTATAGGAAATTTTTCAAAAATTGACTATTTATAGGAAATTTTTCAAAAATTGACTATTTATAGGAAATTTTTCAAAAATTGACTATTTATAGGAAATTTTTTTCAAAAATTGACTATTTATAGGAAATTTTTCAAAAATTGACTATTTATAGGAAATTTTTCAAAAATTGACTATTTATAGGAAATTTTTCAAAAATTGACTATTTATAGGAAATTTTTCAAAAATTGACTATTTATAGGAAATTTTTCAAAAATTGACTATTTATAGGAAATTTTTCAAAAATTGACTATTTATAGGAAATTTTTCAAAAATTTACTATTTATAGGAAATTTTTCAAAAATTTACTATTTATAGGAAATTTTTCAAAAATTTACTATTTATAGGAAATTTTTCAAAAATTTACTATTTATAGGAAATTTTTCAAAAATTTACTATTTATAGGAAATTTTTCAAAAATTTACTATTTATAGGAAATTTTTCAAAAATTTACTATTTATAGGAAATTTTTCAAAAATTTACTATTTATAGGAAATTTTTCAAAAATTTACTATTTATAGGAAATTTTTCAAAAATTTACTATTTATAGGAAATTTTTCAAAAATTTACTATTTATAGGAAATTTTTCAAAAATTTACTATTTATAGCACATTTTTAGAAAATTTACTATTTATAGAAAATTTTTGGAAAATTTTCTTGTTTGTAGACTTTTTTTGTTTGACTTAATGGAACTAATTCTTTTATAGCTCTGTAATACACACAAAGTGTTTGTTAGAAAGCATGACCTTAATAGAAAGAAAAAAATATTTTACATTCTTCCTTGTCTAAAGATTTAATTCAAGTAAATACGAGAATAAAGTAAATTAAGTGGTAAAAAATAAAAGAATAAAGATGTCAAGTCTTGGGGTTAAATTTAAGAAGAAATCAAGGATTCCCCCTAAAATTTTTAAAACACAAAATACTTGAAAATATAGTATAACACTTGTCCTCTTTAAATCTAACATTATTTCAAATAAGATTTTGAAATTTTTTCTGACATTTAACTTTGAGCACTTAACTCAGTTTTACCCTAAAACAATTAAACACTTAAATAACTTTTGTTGAAATTTGCTTAAAACAATTGATATTTCAAAAGATTTTTCTTAAACAATATTTTCCACACAATTTCCGATATCAAGCTGTCAAATCAATGCAGCTGTCAGTTGCTATTTTTTTTTGCTTTTATAAATAATTTTCAGAAATAAATAAAAAAAATTGGTTTCTCTATTTGTTTCATGCCAAATTTGCACTCACACCTCATTATTTTGCCTGTCATTCGTTCAGGTGTAGAGTATGGAGTTTCTTTGTTTTTCGAATCGAATCGGAGTTATTTGGTAACGATTTGCGAAAATTTAAATTATTTGGTAATTGTACATAAATGTTTTACAAATTCATGTTATATTACTTTATTGGTTGCAAGTGTTGAATGCCACAATTTAGCAAATGTTATGGTAAATAGTTTTGAAAACTTATTTGAAAATAAAAGATTCTATTTATTGTTGGAGGTGTGAATATTTTATGGTTTAACACAGGAAACTTTATGGAGGAGATTTTGAGATTTAAATGCTATGAAAATCACAGAAATTGGAAGCCAAATGCATTCAATACTTTTAAGCTAATATTTTGTAGCATACTTTAGGGATGTTCAAAATTATTTCTTTTGCAAAAAGTTTAATAATTATCTGTCATATTCGATAGCAATGGTGTAGGTTATAATATAGTCGGCCATGTGTTATGGTCCACAAGTACAAAAAAATGTTCAACGATTAAAAAAATCAAAAATCTTTTTTATTGATACATTTGTACGGATTTTGTTGTACTTAAATGTATCCCATTGTCGTTCTAGACTAGATATCTTTGCACAGATTTCGGAGAATATTAACCCATCGATTGAGCTATCGAATGGCGTTTGTTAATTTACATACTTCTTTTAGAGGAAAGAGCGATTCGCTTTTAAAGTGCTGTGACGGACGCTACAAAAAATGGAAGTCACTTTTTTTTCAACACATGTTTCTGTAATTTTCATCAAATCGGTCACAGTAATAAAAAAAATTGTAAATACATTGAAAATAGAGAAAAGTCAGAGGATATTTTAAAGTTTCCAGTTTCACCAAAAATCCATAAATGAAATGTTGCGGACGCTACGTGACGGACGATACAGTTTTTACTTGAATGTTTTTTATTAGGAAAAATTCATATTTCATATATTTTTTAAGGGTTCGTAAATCAGTGAAAATAATAGTGTTATTTGTTCTCGAATTGCATCTCCTTGCTCTTATTGTTCGCGGTTAAAAATGCGATTTTTGGACACAATTTGATATTTCACAAAAAGGCTACATACATATATTTTTTAAAAGTTTTACATTTTTTACATCATAATTTTCGTCCCAAGAACGCTGCTGCCAGGTGTTAGAATGTCCCAAAAAAAAAAAAATTCAAAAGCATAAAATTTGCCCCACTGTATATTTTTTTAACACCTAATACCTTTAATTTAATCTGTGGATATAGACAGTGTTATTGCTTTATAAGTAAGACACTTATGTGTTGGTAAATTTTGTATTTAATAAATATCATTTTGGAAAAAATATATACTGTGACGGACGCTACACACTTTCCCTTACATATTATTCTGTAAAATGCTATATTAACATCTATATATTTATAGCCTAATGTAAAGCATACTATAAGTTCTCTTTACGAACCAAATTCAATTGTAGAGAAAAGAAAAATTGCACTAGTCAGATTAAAAAAAAAAAAAAAAACTTAATTTCTGTGACGGACGCTACACACTGTAAGGCCTTTTTTACTTGACGTTATCTATATCACTTCAATTATTTTTTATGGGGTTTTTTACATCCAATTGCATAAAATTTAGCAGGCTTTGAGGTCCCTACTGAAACTTGATACCTAAATTGATGTTTTTGCGGTTTTTATGAACTTTTGAAAAACATATTATTTGAAAAAAAAATATTATTTGAAAAAATTTACAAAAATTCGAGATAGGTGCAATTAAATACCTGCCATTCACGAAGAAACCAATAAAAAATTGTATCCATATATATATTCTAAAGGATAATTATATGGTAAATTTTTCCATAATCAGAAATATGTGATTTTGTCCTTGGTTTAATGTTTTTCAGATTTGCCCATATCTTTAAAACTATTTGCCCATTTTCATTATGAAGTATATTATTGGATTTAGAACAGAGATAGGCACAAATACATAAACATTTTGAGTCTGTGTGTGTGAGAAAAATTTTGTAAACAAACGAGCGTTCTCCCGACCCCTTCAGTAATTTTTTAACAAGCAAACAACCAACCGTCTTGGTTGGATGCTAGTGATCAACTAAATTAAGAAAACACAACCATATGTTACAAATGCTCGACTAAGATTAAATTGTGTAGTTTTTTTCGTAATTTGAGAATAACTACAAATACGTGAGACTCTCAAGAGCGAATTTATATGCATGTGAAGCGCGCTCACCCACAATGCCTATGCCAGATTTAGAACAAAATTACCCTTATGACATGCTTACACAAGATTTTTGTGTGATCTACGGTTTTGGAGTTATTCATATCTCAATGTTAAAATAAATTGTTTGTGCAAATCGAAAAAAAAAAATATATTTTTAAAAATTTATTATTTTACCATATCTTAAAAACCACTTGCCCAATTTTATTAAAAAATATATTAAATTATTAAGAACAAACTTGGCCTTAAAACGTGCTAACACAAGATTTCTTTGATATTTACGGTTTCAAAGTTACCCAGTAAAACTTTTCATTACCAAATAATGAGTTAAACAGTTAAACAGTTAAACTATTGAACACGAACTACTTACTCATTCGCTGTTTAAGTCATTACATTAACATGGGGATGTCATTGGAGGCAAGTACTTACCAATTGCAGAAAATTAATGACTTGGGTAAGCAATTTGAAAACAACAACAGCAACAACTTTTATGTTGTTGTTTTATTAAAAACATATATTTTTAAACGAAATACAAAATTTTTTTTTATGGTCCCATGGGGGCTCGAACCCAGACCCTCCGACTGCTAGGCAGAGACTCTTCCACTGAGCTACTTCATATGTTGAAAACTTAGCAGCTTATAATTAATATAAACAATTTTTATTTTTAGATCCAAATCATGTGAAAATAACTTTGTTTTTCCCTGCTTTTTTTGCTTTGTTGTAATTTTTGGAAAAATATTTTTATACGATTTTTTGTAATTATTTTAAAACTTTTTTAAAATTATTTTAAAACTTAAACAATTTAAATCTTCTTTTTTGTATAAGTTTTTACATTAGATTGACTCTTACTTACTTAAATGTTACAACCTGTTAATGTCAAAGTCCGAGCATATTTTAGAATTCCATGGATTTCGATCTTGTTCGAATATTCTCCAATTTTATAGGCCAAGCTTTGAAAAAAGTTCCTCTACTTTGTCTTTCTATCGAAGTTTCGGACATCCTCCTCTAACATTAGGTAGTGGGACATTTCAATTCTAATTTTATCCTCTTCATTGTATTTTTTTTTTTCAAGAGAGGGTTACTAGCCCGTAATCCTAACCCATTTTTATCGATCTTATGGGACAACTCTCGGAACATGTTAACTCACAATATTAATGGGTGTTAAACTAGCTCCCCGGGTGATACCATGAGGAGGTGTGTGTCCACAGTTGAGATGAAGGATGACCCAGATAAGTTGGGCTTACCAAGTTAAGACCAATTAGAATCGTGTTTGGTATTCAACATCCCCTAGATAATCAAAATTGACTCATGATGGTATTTTTTCATTAACGTGAGTTAGTTTTACAAATTTTTTTTACAGAAGATAATATTTAAGTTCTTAAAATTCAAAAATCATTTAAAAAGACTCTTTAAAAAACTAAAAAAAATTGTTGCCCTTGGTGGGATTTGAACCGGGGCCATTCAGTTTAAATTACCATCTTAATTACAAATAAGTACTTCTGTAATAACTTATTATTTATTCGGATGGTATGTTGTAGTCGTTACAAGGTAACCAGTTATCAGAGTACTTGCCATTACCAAAGTTTTGCTGGGTATTTATATTTCAATCAAAAAAAATTTTTTGTTCAAATTTGAAAAAAAAAATATTTTTTCTTAAATTCATTAAAAATCAAAAATGGCAAAAACTTACCATAGAACCTCGACGACCGTAAAACTACGAATATTGTAAATAATTTATTGTATCATTTATTATGAAAATCCAACGATTAGTAGTGATTACGAAAGACGTGATATTACCCATTTTTAGCGAAAAAGTTTATCATGTAAATTCTATATTTTTCCTAATAATAAACTTAAGGCCACAAGCTCGAAATACATTCATGGGACTTGACATGAAATATTTTTTTTTTTGCTTCAAGAACAAAACCTGTTATAAATGAAAAAATTGTTTAAAATTTTAAGGTACCTCCCAAACAATTTTTTCCCGGAACACAATTTTACATTTCTCAAAGCCTTAAATTTGCCTTTATCTTTATGAACTTTGGCGCAGAGATTTTATTGGCCAGAGGGACCATTGCTATTGAAACTGGCCAAAATCGATCCATTATTTCGGGTACATTCCATAGGTCTTATTTATTTTTATTGAGATTTTGGTCAACAATTTTTGTATATTTTGATTAAATTTAGAAGAAAGCAATTTTTCAAAACCAACATCACTGTACTAAATTTTCTTGAAATTGGTCCATATTTGACCATAGTTCCTATTAAACATTTCTGACAAAAGCCACTAAAATCTTTCGGACTTCTCTAAAACTTTCCTTAATCTAAAGATAATTATAATTTGATGTTTATTTGTTGCAAATATAATTTTTGTATAAACTGCAAACTTCGAGAAAATCGGTTCACATTTGACACTAGTTCCCATATAAGATCCTAAGACAAAAATGCCTTAAATACAACATAAGATATTTTCACTTTATTTACCCAATTGTCAAAAAAATCACCATTTATTTATGGATTTTTAGAATATAAGACTTATTTTATTTGGAATATTCACAGTTTTAAGTTCATGTAAGAAAAATTGTATATTTCTGTCATCTTAAATTTTTTATGAATTTTTAAAAACTTAAATTTTTTATAAAAAAACAAAAATATTTTTTGACTTTAGGGAGCAAATAACTCAGAATCCCTTAAAAATTTGAAAAATTATTTTAAAGAGACTTAAAGATAATTCAATTTACGTTTTTATTCTGAGACTTTGAACAAAATCGAACAATCCGTTTCAAAGATATGTTAAAATCGATTCAAATGCATCGAATGAGAACATGTTTTATGAAAACTTTAAAGATGCCTTAAAAAAACCTAAGCTAATAATTCAAAACCAATCTACGGTTTTGCATCTACCATCATAAGCATTCAGATTTTTGGGCCTCAATTGGTTCAAGATTTTAGTGGTGCACTATGTTATTGGGTTATTCTTATCAAAATTCATTGTCGGAATTTATTCGATATCGGTCGAAATGTAAGGAACATTTGTGTAGCATACTTTTAGGATAATCTAAATAACATATAAGATATAAGGTTCACTACATTGAACATTATTACTCTAAACTTCCCTGATAGTAACAGAATTTCATTTAAGCTAAAACATTGTTGAGATATCAAATTTTATTAAACTTATTACAAAATAAATTATTTTGAAAATCCCTGAGGTATGTTACACAATATTTGCTTAAAAGTTTGAGTCCCGATCGATGTCGAATGCGGCGATTTGGCACCTGTACTTGGCTTTCAACAAGCAGCATCACATGACTCACAGCACGATAAACAGTGGCCCGGTTGAGATTCGTGGTGTGTAAACAGTTTATATCACATTAAAACTTTTTTTGTGAGGTTATGTTAAGTCTCATGTCTACAGGGACATGAACAAACGACGCAATGGAAGTGAAATATCGGCCGATAAAATTAGATTAAGACTACTGATTTAACGATATCCGTCCGCGTGGAAAGGCCGCTGGATGGCCCGATGTTCAATTTTAAAAATAATTGAATTAAACTTTTTACATTCATCGTTTTTCATAAAACTGCTTTCTCGGAATATAATTTTTCCCCTTTACAGCCACAAATTAAATTATATTTGCATTAAAAGCAACAACAATAATGACTCTTGTAGCTTAAATCAATTTTCTTGAAATCGTCCCATAATAACCCGTACCTTCCGTATAAGGCCAACTATCAGAAGTCACTTAACCCTCTGCGACTGTCGTATAAATTATAAATAGTGACTACCACTCATAAACAATAAGTAAAAATGATTTTATTATTTTTCAAAACGGATCAGTCATTAGAATTGTGACAATTTTATCACGTCAGTCGCAGAGGGTTAAATATCCCAAGAAATCACAAAATGGTTTATACATCCTGAGAAGATTTATGTTTTTTGCTAAAACTTTACACAGATAAGTCTTTAGCTAGCATAAATTAATAAGCAAACTTTCGTGACAATGGGTCCACATTTGCCCATATCTCTCATATCAGTTCCACTGCCGGAAATGCCATAAATATTTCAAAATCTCGAAATAATTTTGCTGTGATAAGATAATGAAGCACATTCATGTCTCAAAGAATTAAGAACGACTTTTTAATTTGTTGACAATGGGTCCATATTTGAACTTAGTTGGGAGGGCTATTAAAAGTTCTTCCTTTCTTGTTCTAATAAAATCGGAAAGCTCTTAAAAATCACAAGTTTTTTAATAACACGAATATGTTCTCATGAATGTAAACTTATATTTTTAAAAAATTTATAAATATTATTTTAAAATTCAATATTTTCCTTTAGGAATGCCTTTTTTTATTTTGTACTAACAACGACAAAAAAGTACTTTTTAGACTATAATAGTATCATATTTATAATATTAGAAATCAAACCTTTAACAAATTTTCTAAATTTTCAAATTTTTTCAGAATTTGGATTTTTTGTAAATAACGACTGTGATTCGGAATCCAAACGCTTTAGAGTCATTAGAACAGTCCAGATAATGTTACAAGCCTTATGTTGTTCCAATTTTATTCATAACAATTTTACCATAAACAAATCGTATATTAAAACGAATACCCCAAAATGCTAACAGAATTAGCTAGATTTTTAAATTGTACCAAATTAAAAAGTTACATTAGAACCAAGGTACCAATCAGCTTTAAAATGTACCAAAACAATATAATTGCACTATGTTTACCATCCCTGATCTACCTCACATTATCTTTTTAATCTTGTGCCAAGTATGAGTACAAGTAATAATATTTACACTCTTATTTTGCTCTTAAAATTAAAAGAGATGAATGCGTCTCTTGTTTAAATTTACGATTAAATTTTTAAATGCTTGTTCTATAATTATAATACAATGGGTTTACGCTTGACTTCGGATTAACACCTCTTAACTTGCTAAATAAAACACATGAGAGATTTAATGAAAAATTCAGACAAATATCAAATATACGAGGTTTACTACTGAGGTGTACGAGAAATGAGCTAGATTTTATTTTTGGATTATGTTAAAGTAGAAAATCAGTCCTATATCACGATCCACAAAGATTTCTCACTCATACAAAACTGAAATTTTTCTAGAAGCTTTAAAATGTTTCGGAACCTTTCGTGGCTCAAAACATATATAACCACCCTCGTGCAGGTGCATTCAAACGTACAGATGATTAAAGTTTTGTTTTTTTTTTTTTTTTAGCCGACCCTCATTTATACGCCATTCATACGACATTCTCTCCCATTCTCTTAAGAAATAATTGAAATTAATGCAACGTTTGTTGGTTGGTTGCATGTTGGCTTGTTAAAGGCTAAAAAGCCTGTTTTATTGTTAGTCTGTTTACTGTTGGCGTTGCTCAAACAAAAAAAAAAAACCTGCAACAATATCAACAATACTTTTATATTAAGTTGAGCTGAGCTGCCAGATTTAGTTTTTATGATAATTCCAAAGTGATATTCGAAAATCACCAAAAATAGGCAAATTCCCATGAATGTAGAACAATTTTGTTCAAAAATATTTTACTAGACAGAAATTATTTCAAATTTTTTAACAAGGAATAGGAAATATCGAGCCCTCAAATTAAAATGATCCCAAGCGACATGAAAAATATTGATCTTAACCGACAAAAAATCTTAATTAGACAAAAACGGGAAATATTTTGGTGCATAACAATTTTGTTCTTTGTTAGTTTGCTACTTTCGACAAACTAATTACATTTTTTCCAAATGGTTTAGAAGTTATGGTGCAAAGTATTGTATGTAAAGTTTTTTAGTACTTCAATTACTTTTAAGCTACGAGGCGGATTGTGGCGCAATAGGCAGAAATCGGCCTATGGGTAGTTGGAGTTTTTTTTTAAATCATGTCCATTTTTAACACAGTGGCCTCTACACTGAGTCAAAGTTGAGCACCATTGTATGTAAAACCTGTTGGGCCTTATAACTTTTGTAAATATAAACCTAACGAAAAGATTTTTACACAGTCGAAAACTACTTAAGAAATGAAGCAAAAAAAATTCTTACTGTATTACGCTATCTCTAATAGTTTAAGAGATATTTAACGGAATGTCGCTTACGATTATTTAAATCTAAGGGCTCGATATTCGAGATATTTCTTCATAGCACCTTTGACTTATCGCTTGTATATATGAAGCAAATAACTCACGAAGTACGGCTTCTGCGGACTATTTTGCGGAAAGGGTATTTCTGATTGTTAATTCTTTATGATTTGTTTTATTTTCGGTAGCAAAATAAAAACAAATCTTAAATAGAATTAAACTTTATTATTCCATATTTTTTCGTTTTGTCCAAATATTTTGTTTTCCCACATTCTAGCCAACCAAGTGTGGGAATTACTGCGTCAGCTTACACGTGGTATTCAAATTACCAGCCAGACAGTACGAAATCCAACACTGTGTCTGGGCTGCGTGTGAAAATATTTAAGTGCAGCATAAACAATTCCGGCTCACTTAAAATCTAAATTATACAATTCTTTTTTTTTTTTTGTTCTATTTTTTATTCAAATTTTTGTTTAGTTTAAGGTTTAGTATATAAGTATGAATATTTTTGAATAAATCGTCACTTCTACTTTGAAAACCATTGAGTTAAAACCTTTCTGATCCGCCTCTCTCGGTGTACTACCTTGAGAGTATCTTAAAAATAATAAAGTTTTATTCTGGTGTACCACCAGGATAATTCAAAATAAATAACATTTTAATTCAACTTATTCTGGTGTACCACCAGAAAAGTGCAGAAGCGAGGCAAACGAGCCCCAGCAAGAATCATTTGGCGACCGTGACAGGACACTTAAGAAAAGGCTGCATTCATCATGGAAAATTCAACCTACCTTCTTAGCCTACTGAAGGAAACTGGAGAAGAGATTGCCCGTATTGTAAGGAATTTCTCGAAGGATTCCAAAATTCGCAAAACCCCGACTTACTACCAGGAACGACTAGCCAAGCTTAAAACCGCATGGACTCAGTTCGAGGAGGTCGACAGTAAGTTGAGGGCTTTGAAGGACGTTCCCACCTCTGATGAGTACTTCACAGAGGATTACTATACCAAAATCAAAACCATGGCATTCCAACATATAACATTAATGGAACGTGAGAGCCAAGCATTAGAACCCAAAGAGCGTCTTGATCTCCCATCACACAATAAAGATCAGCTACCAGCCACAGCCGGAGGTCACAAAGGCCTTATCAGCCGCTCTCTAGCGAAAATGGCGGCATTAGAAAGACAGTTCGATGGTCTTCAGATCAGAGGCCAGGAAAAATGTTACTATGAGGTCAAAAGGGCCACAATCACTCAGTTATGGCAACAAATAGATCAAATGAACGACCAAATAGTGGACACATATCAGTCTCCAGAAGAAGCCGGTTATGAGTCATCGCGATATGTTCGGCTAGAGAAGGAGGCTGAGTCTGCAATTATAAATCTCACAAGTGCTATTAGCCAACTTACCTCCTCAACCCCGGAAACAACAGCAAGGACCTCTTCCTTACCATTACCCACCATCACTATTACCCAATTTAACGGTGATTACATGAAGTGGCCTTCGTTTTCGGATCTGTTTACTAGAATTATTCACGAGCAACAGATGAGTGAAGTGCATAAGATGTGGTATTTAAAAACCAACGTCACTGGCGAAGCAGCAAATCTTATAAATCATCTCCCTATTACGGGAGAAAATTACAAGGCGGCGTGGCAGCTGCTAGTAAACCGTTATGAAAACAAGAGAATCATGGTAGCTACTGCCATCCAGAAGCTTCTCGATCAACCTTCCGGCGCTAATACTTTGAGCACTATCAAACGGTTGCATGACACAACAAGGGAGTGCTTAGCAGCTCTATCCAATATGGGACTTCAGACTACGTCATGGGACCCGCTTTTAATCCACCTTTTAGTTAAAAAGGTGGACAAAACTGTTTATAGCCAATATGAACAGACGATTTCAAATCCTAAGGAGCTACAAAAACTAAGCGACTTTTTAGCCTTCCTAGAAAACCACTTCCATACTCTTGAAGCTATGGGATACAAAGAGAAAACTGCTGTCAACAATCCTAAAACCTGCACGCTTACTACTCAACCTCGGCTCGACAGCCGACAATGCGTTAGTTGCAAGAGAGATCCTCACCCATTATATCGATGCAAGGAATTCATATCACTGAGCCCAAAAAACCGACTCAACCTTGTCCAGAAACAAAGGTTATGCGTAAATTGTTTTAACAATAGTCATACAACCAAACAGTGCACGATCTCAGGCCGCTGCCAAAAATGTGGAAAAAAGCACCATACGCTGGTTCACCTTGAAAAAACCCCACAAGGAAATGCGACATCCACAGAACCTGGAACATCTTCCAACCCAGCTAGTAATCAATCATCAGGCCAAGCGACCTCCCTCGTCACTACACCAGCAGTTATAGTAGAAGGCATGGCTGTGAATTCTTCTGCCCACAAGCCCTATGTTTTACTCGGCACAGCTTTGATAAAGGTTAAGGCAAATGGTTTGGAAACAGAATGCAAGGCGATTCTCGATTCAGGATCGCAAGTCAATCTAATTACCGAAAGATTAGTCACCCGACTCGGACTCCCCGCAAGGTCTGCATCAATCTCAATCAATGGCATTGGGAAAAACCAAACCAGGGTTCAACACCGAGTCAACATAACACTTGAATCTCGACTTAACAATTTTTCAGCGCGTTTGGAGGCATTCGTGTTGCCACAAATAATTGCTCCTCAACCTTCCCAACTTATTCACATTGACAACTGGCCGATTCCAAACAATATAACATTGGCAGACCCAACATTTAATCGTCCAGACAAAATTGACATCCTTTTGGGAGCAGAATATTATCACCAATTGCTCGCAATTGGACAAATCAAACTTGCTGAGGATATTCCAGTATTACAAAACACAACTTTGGGCTGGATAGTATCAGGAAAGGTATCTGGTCAACATCTGTCGGCAGCCACGTGTGGGGTCCTAACGAACGAGGATAAAATGGATGTGGCAATTGAGAGATTTTGGAATCTCGAGGAGATCGGAAGCACACAGCAAAACTTGTCGCCTCATGATGCACAATGTGAGGCACACTTTAATCAGCACCATACACGTGACAAGAATGGAAGGTTCGTAGTAAGACTCCCATTCTGTACTGAAAAGTCTGCTTTAGGAACCTCACATAGTATAGCCTTCAATCGATTTCTGTCATTGGAACGACGACTATCCAAAGATAATACCTTAAAACAACAATACACGCAATTCATGAATGAATATGAAACATTAGGGCACATGACCAAAATCAACATAGAGAAAGTGGAAGGGCCTAAATACTTTATTCCCCACCACTGTATACTACGACCAGAAAGCAGCACCACCAAACTTAGGGTGGTATTTGATGCCTCCTCGAAAACATCATCAGGAAAATCTCTAAACGATATTTTGCATACCGGACCATCACTACAGAATGAACTGTTTAGTATTTTGCTGAGATTTCGAATGCCGCGTTTCGTTTTTACTACTGATATAGAAAAAATGTTTCGCCAAATATCAATCCATCCCAAGGACCGACAATACCAGATTATTCTGTGGCGAAGTAGTATCACGGAACCCATCAGCTATTTTACATTAAACACCGTCACATATGGAACCAGGCCAGCTCCATACTTAGCAACAAGATGCTTGAAGGAAATCAGCCAGCGTAACAAGGCCTATTTCCCATTAGCAGCTGGTTTTTTGGAGAAAAACTTTTATGTCGATGATGGATTAGGTGGTGCTGACAATTTAAATACAGCGCTGGAAACTCAACGCCAATTGCAACAAGTCATGGCCCAGTATGGGTTCAACTTACGAAAGTGGTGCGCCAATCATCCTCAGCTGCTTCGTAACATACCAGAAGGTGAGCAAGAAATCAGCCTCGACTTCTCCACAGAGGAAGCTGATTACACAAAAACCCTGGGACTGGCTTGGTTACCCAAAAATGATCAACTTAAGATCAAGGTCAACATAGCACCAATCAAGGCAGTAACCAAGAGAACAGTAACTTCAGATTTGGCACGTATTTTTGATCCTCTTGGACTCTTGTCCCCTGTGGTGGTCAAAGCAAAAATGTTTGTCCAGGAGCTGTGGACTCTAAACCTTTCATGGGATGAAGCGGTGCCTGCAGAATTTAACTCTCGTTGGCGTGACTTTCGAAACAATCTTAACGAGCTCGAAAACTTTCAAGTTCATCGACATATATACAAAGGCCAGGTCCCCCACAACACTCAGCTGCATGTCTTTACTGACGCTTCCGAGAAGGCATATGGAACAGCAATATACGTTAGAACATTTCTACCAAATAAAACAATCATCGTATACTTATTATGTGCAAAATCGCGTATAGCTCCTCTTAAACAGCAAACACTTCCAAGGCTGGAGTTATGTGCTGCTCAATTGGGAGCTAACTTAGCTGCAAAAGTTAAACATGATTTAGAAATGACTACAACACCAACCTTTTATTGGACTGATTCAACAATTGTGTTAACATGGATAAACTCGAGATCGTCTTCTTATCATACATTCGTGGCAAATCGGATCGCTTCTATTCAAGAAACCACCAAACCAGAGCAATGGAGACATGTGAGCTCCAAAGACAACCCAGCAGACATCATATCTAGAGGATTGAACCCACAGCAGTTACAACAAACACCCCACTGGATGTACGGGCCATTTTTCCTTCACGGTGACGAGAAACATTGGCCTTCAGACTTCCATCCAACTTCTGACTCAGCCATTATTGAGAAGAAACAAACCCATCACAATTTACTGGTATCGGCTGAGGGTGAAAATCTGTTGCACAGAATCAACCACAGAAACTCACTGAAAACGCTTCAACGAGTTGTCGGATATGTTCTAAGATTCATAAAAAATGCCAAAACCTGCAAGCAAGAGCGACAAATCAGGCCAACTCTCACTCCATTTGAGCTCCACGACGCCATTGTCACCATTGTTCGAACCACACAGCATTCGAATTTCAAGGAAGATATCCAACTGCTGCAAAAACAGAAGGAACTTAAAAGATCAAGTCCGATCAAAGGCTTATCACCATTCTTAGATGAAAATAATATAATAAGAGTTGGAGGTAGACTAGAAGAATCGCCATTGAGTTTTAATGCAAAACACCCCATGCTTTTGCCCTTTAATGATATAATAAGTCGACTAATCTTCGAGTCAGTACACAGGGAGAATAAACATTGCGGTCCCACCGCACTCCTTGCAACCATAAGACAACGATTTTGGCCTATTAAGGGAAAACACTTGGCTCGTGAAACTGTCCATAAATGCATACAGTGCGCAAGAGCAAAACCAAAACTTCTTCAACAAATTATGGGAAATTTACCAAGAACGAGAGTGACGCCTTCAAGACCCTTCATCAACGCAGGTGTTGACTATTGCGGTCCAATATGGGTGCACTTCAAAACCAGAGGGAAACGACCTCAGAAGGCGTATATTGCTGTTTTTTGTTGCTTTGCTACAAAAGCAGTTCATCTAGAACTGGTAACGGACCTCACAACCGATGCATTCATTGGAGCACTCAAGAGGTTTATAAGTCGAAGAGGGCATTGTCAGAATCTTTATAGTGATAACGCTACCAACTTCGTGGGAGCACGAAATCAACTGGAGGAGTTATCCACCGCAATATTTTCTACAGGGGCTCAAGAAACAATCCAACGGGAATGTGCAATTAAAAACATTAATTTCCATTTTATACCTCCACGATCTCCGCATTTCGGTGGACTATGGGAAGCGGCAGTAAAATCCGCTAAAGGTCTTTTGATCAAGGAAATATCAAGCGCATCCCTGACGTATGAAGAAATGGAAACCATTGTCATAGAGGTTGAAGCGATCCTGAACTCAAGGCCAATTGCACCATTACCAAATAATCCGAATGATGACGCTGCACTAACTCCTGGACATTTCTTGATTGGGGAGCCTCTCACGGCTCAAGTTGACGCGACTGCTCAAACAACATCATCAAACTTGGCAAAACGTTGGGAATTAGTGTCTCGAATTAAACATCAATTTTGGAAGCGATGGTCGCAGGAATATCTCAATGAACTCCAGCAGCGCAACAAGTGGCAAACTAAGTCTCAAAATCTGCAACTCGGCACCATAGTTGTGATTAAAGATAATTTACCTGTCATGAACTGGCGACTCGGTAAAGTAATTGAAACATTTCCTGGGCCCGACGGGTTTGTCAGGACAGCCGCGGTTAAAACCTCAACTGGTGTCATTAAGCGAGCCATCCACTTACTCGCTCCGCTCCCCTTGGAACCACCTGACGATGAAAATGGAAATAATTCTCTACACCTCAAACGAAGCCCCGAGCCCAGTGACAAAAGCAAAGATGCACCACGTCCGAAACGTGTCAACTTGACCACAACAATTATGCTCGTGATTATAGCATTGTTTCTTCCATTAGTGACATGCCAACAAATCACTTACACTCAAATTAAAAGCAATCCTGGTATACATTTTGAGCAGATTGGTAAAATTAAACCAATCCTCTCAGAGTGGAAACTGCTTATATATTTCGAACTGGCACCATTTCACAAGGAATTGCAGCTTTTAATTAACGGAACTAATTCCTTGATGAAGGCCTGCAATCACCCATACTTCAACGCTCAATGTACCGGACTGATAACCCATTTCCACAATATCCAGGATGAAATGCAGGCCGGTCTAGAAAATCTCGCTAAACGGAAAAAACGAGGGGCAATAGATATAGTCGGCAACATAGCGAATTCCTTGTTCGGTGTTCTGGATGCAAAATATGCTGAACAAATGTCCGACACAATCAACATCATTAAAAACGACGAAGCCCGACTACAAGGTCTACTGCGGAATCAAACATCCTTTCTGGACTCTACCCTTAACCTTATGAGGCAGACTGAAGCTCGGACTCAAAATAGCTTTGAAAAGGTCAACTTGAAAATCAGCAGGCTCATGAACCTCACAAACAATGACAATAACCACCGATCACAGCTCATTTTATCTCTCAGTGTCCAGTTAATTATAATTGCAGACAATTTACAAAAAATGCACACATCTATGATTAATTTGTTAGCGGACACTTATCATGGTCGAATCAGCCCTATTCTACTCACCCCAGAACAATTTTCTATTGAAGTTGCCAACATAAAAGCAAATCTTCCAACAGATCTTACACTACCAGTTGTGGATATCATCAATGTATATGGGATAGCGGCAGCTCATGCATCAATCTCGAACGAGCATATCATCTGCACCTTGTTCATTCCTTTATCAAATCCAAATGAATATGATTTGTTTTACCTTACGCCAGTTCCACAAGGAATAAACGATTCATTAATAGCTGTCATACCAACATCCAAAATGATAGCCCTTAACGCTCATCGTGATAAATATTTCACAATGGATGATAAGAAACTTCTTGACTGCAAAACACTTGAACCCAGAACCTTTTTATGCCCAAATATCCAAGCCATTCATCACAAGGGTTCACCAATATGCAGCTGCGAGATACATTTATTTAATAATGAATCAGATGCAGGCTGCACTATAGAAGTAATAACTAACAACAACGTGTGGTATCAACTGTATAAAAAGAACCAGTGGCTGGTCGCAACTCTTCAACAACTCAAATTAAGCTCAGTTTGCAACGGGAAGAGCAATTATCAGCTTTTGCAAGGCACTGGGTTACTCACGCTACCAGCAGGATGTACCATGAAAAATGAAATTATCACGATAACCAGTCATCAAACTATCACATCAACACTTCATCAATCCGATACAGCCAATAAGATGTCATTCTTCAATCCACTGCACAATGTGGACAACCTGACGAAATCTTTGATGTACCGGTCAAGTATTGAAGAAATAACTCGTTTGCAGGAAAAGGTGAAGGCACAACTACGCGAAATACCAATTACAACAAGCAGTCATGAAGTACATAGCTTGGCAGTTAGTTATTCGGGAATAGCGCTCATTTTAATAATACTTATTGTGCTACTAAGAAAATGCATATTAAAAAAAAGAGCCACCACCCATCGTGCAGACCCGCAACCTGCTCCAAGATCAACATGGGATATTTCAGAAGATCCACCAGCTTAATATTGCCTTTTAAGAATTAGATTAAGCTGCCGGAATTAATTTATGCTGTCTCAGTAATACTTACGAAGCCCTAGGGGTCGCAATATGTTAATTCTTTATGATTTGTTTTATTTTCGGTAGCAAAATAAAAACAAATCTTAAATAGAATTAAACTTTATTATTCCATATTTTTTCGTTTTGTCCAAATATTTTGTTTTCCCACATTCTAGCCAACCAAGTGTGGGAATTACTGCGTCAGCTTACACGTGGTATTCAAATTACCAGCCAGACAGTACGAAATCCAACACTGTGTCTGGGCTGCGTGTGAAAATATTTAAGTGCAGCATAAACAATTCCGGCTCACTTAAAATCTAAATTATACAATTCTTTTTTTTTTTTTTGTTCTATTTTTTATTCAAATTTTTGTTTAGTTTAAGGTTTAGTATATAAGTATGAATATTTTTGAATAAATCGTCACTTCTACTTTGAAAACCATTGAGTTAAAACCTTTCTGATCCGCCTCTCTCGGTGTACTACCTTGAGAGTATCTTAAAAATAATAAAGTTTTATTCTGGTGTACCACCAGGATAATTCAAAATAAATAACATTTTAATTCAACTTATTCTGGTGTACCACCAGAAAAGTGCAGAAGCGAGGCAAACGAGCCCCAGCAAGAATCACTGATCTTAATAAGACAAAAAAAAACATGTGTGTCTTCTAGAGAAAGATTCTAACTTGTCCAACAGAAAAGCGGCATATGAAGCAATCTTTTCGAAATTTTTTGTCAGAAAAGTGAGCGGCTGAAGTCGTATAAAGGGGCTGTTCACAAAATTACTAGAAAGAAAGAAACTGTACTGAAATCTATAAATGCGAAAAAAATATTGAACACTTATTTAGTACTTTTTTGATTTCGGGGGCCAAAATGGGTATAAAAGGGATAAAATGATAACTTAACACCTCATAAAGTAAAATGAATAGGAACAATATGTTAACTGCGTTTTTATAAAATGTAACGAATTCAATTGGTACCAAAAAAGTTCCAAATATGCATATGGAACTTTTTGAAATAAGGGGATACAAAGGTGAAGAAATTGGTTACTTTATAACTTTTATATGTGTATAGAATATTAAACTATGCTCTTTAGCAAAGTTGTTGCGCATGATCGAAGGTTTTTAAGTTGGTATGACTATTTCCCGACAGGAGGGCCACAGAAAATTACTCAAAATGAATTTAATTCAAATCTGTGCATTTGATCATGCTATGATTTTCAGCAAAATTATAACAAATGAGCCGGCGAAAGTTTCATAGTCTGTATGACCGATTTCCGATAGGTGGCGCCACTTACTCACAACTAATTAAATAGTAAGGTAAGTATGTGATAACGCTATAATCTTTAGCAAAGTCGTTGCGCATGAGCCGACCAAGGTCTCTTATTCGGTATGAAGAATGTCCGACAGGTGGCGCTCCTGAAAATTATTTTAAATTAATTAAATCGTAAAACGTACATTTTAGCAAAGTTGTTGCGCATAAGTCGACGGAGGTTTCAATGTTGGTATGACCACATTTGATCATGTGTTGATTGGACAAAATGAATAGATGATTCAAAACTAATTAAATATTTGTGTGATGTCTTTCCTTGAAAGAAATTAATTTTAGTTGAACCAGAATTTATGTTGATGGTAGTGGGTTCGAGTCGGGCTTAGGTTCATGTCATAAATTATTTTTTTAATTTATGATTTTAAATTTATGACGTAAACAGGGTGCATAGTACTTTAGAAAATAAAATATATGAAAAGTTTACAATTTTCCTCGAAATGCTTATCATAAAGCTCCGAGCAATGCTCGGTTAACCATGTACTTAATTGAAGTCCTACTAAAGCTCCGAATATAATTCGACAATGGCTCTTTATATATCGGATTTTTCAACAGTACAGAGACATGGACAGCAGACGACGCCGTATTTCTTGCAGCTCTTTTGAAATTTCAGTAAAGTTTGCCATGGAAAGATATAAGAGCCAACAACATGTCGTAATTATTAAAATTTACTACCGAAATTCTGAGTCAGTGGCCTCAACATTTAGAGAAAAATCATCTTCAGCGATGAGGCTCGTTTCTGACTGAATAGCTTCATCAATAAACATAATATGCGTTATTGGTCAGGCGGCAATCCACACGTACTCCATTAGTCATCATGGCATCGCGAAAAAATTACGGTTTGGTGCGGTTTAGGGCCGGCGGCGTCACAAGAAGTCGCCACAAGCCACACAGCGAATGTCACAATCAATTTATTGAAAACCAAGTTTGAAGAACGTGTTATCTCACGAGATGATCCAGTCCATTAGCCGCCTCGGTCGTGCGATTTAACCCCTTTAGACTTTCCTGTGGAGCTACGTCAAGTCTATGTAGCTACGTCAAGTCTATGTAGCTACGTCAAATCTATGTAACTACGTCAAGTCTTTGTAGCGCTCTTAATGAAGAATCCTTTAGATAAACCAATTCAATCATAGCTCCTAATCGAATCTTATTGAAATGCAATTGTAGCTTTTATAGTCCGAAAGCGGCTCCCTATTTTAATCCATTCAAGATTTTTAATATATTCCGACCGTGTGTCTTTATTTAGTTCAATCGTGGTTCTCCATTAAAATACAATCGTTTAATATAGTCCAATCGTAGCGTTTAATATAAACAACAATTTCTGTTTTCCTATCAACAGTTATATCACTTGATTTAGACTAATCGTGTTTCTTTTTTCAGTAGGATCTAATCCTAGGTCCTAATCCAACCGTGGCATCATCATCCGATTGTGCATCATTAAATTGTTCAATCGTGGCTCGTAATAAAAATCCAAATAAAGCTGAAGTAGTGGCACATGAGGTAGTTCGGTGGTGTCCGAAATATAATATGTAATATAGTACAATACAATCCTTGGCCTTTATGAATGTAGTTCAATCGTAGCTTTAACTGTAGTCCAACTTTTCTTTCCCAAATATTAACACCCATAAAGCAATATTAGATCCATATGTCTTATCCTTGATAACAATATTAAGCTCCATTACAAATAACATTTATAGAGATCCTAATTTCATGTTTTCATAATGGATTTTGGGTGGGGAAACAAAGAAGTTTTTATCTGGCCACTCTTATAATATTTAAGTACGTGATTGCATATAACCCAGCAGTTTGAAGTTAAAGGACCTTTCCAGAAACAGTTGAAATGGATAGAAATTAAGGCATGGACACTTGGAGACTTTCTAGCTCTTAGTTGTGAAAAGATCACCAGTAGACAATTTGGGTAAAAACCATATAGATAACCGCCAGGCGGAGCAAAACCTTCAATTGTCAAGATCAAAACTCAATTATCGGGAGCGATGTCCCTAGTTTCGGCGCTTGACTGCTTTTGAGATGGAACTCCTTTTAGGAACATTTAGAAATGTTATCGTGTGCTTAAATTTTCATTAGGCTGCACGTATACATAAATATTAGGTACGTGTTTGTATAAAACCCATCTATTCCAAAATATAGGTTCTTATCTAAAACAATAGGAGTTAATAGAGTTTTAAGCAAATTTCGTTGGTCTCATGTAGAAAGGCCTTACTCGCACTTTACAGGAAAAGGTAAAAACAGATTTAAAACTAAATTGAGTTAGGGCTTTCTCGTTTTAGAGCACAAATGTAACTTAGGGTTTTTTTTGTAGTGATTAAAACAAGTTATATTAATTAAGCTTTTTATAGCAATTGTTTTCTATAGAAAAGCTTTTGATTTCGAACGTTTTCTAAAGGAAAGCTTTTAATAGCGAATATTTTCTACATATAGGAAATCTTTCGATATGAAAGTTTTCCTTTTATAGAAAAGCTTTCGATATTAACAGTTTGACATCAAATGTTTTCTATATCAAATCGTTCAATTTCGGTTTTCTGTAGAAAATCTTTCGATATCGAAAGTTTGTTATACATAGGAAACCTTTCGACATCGAAAGTTTTATATAGGAAATTATTAGATATTGGTAGTTTTATATTGAAAAGCTTTCGATGTACGTAGAATATTTTCACTGAAAACTTTTCAGTAGAAAGCTTTTGATATTAAAATAAACCTTTAGGAAATCGGTTGATATAAAAAGTTTTCTATTCGAAATATTTTGACGACAAAAGTTGTATATAAGAAATCGTTTGATATCGAAAGTTTTCTATGGGAAATCTTTTAATATCAGAAAGTATATTATAAGAATCTTTCGAAATCGAATGTTAAAAATTAGGAACTTTTTATACCCTTCACCACTATAGGTGGAAAGGGTATATTGGGTTTGTGCTATTGTTTGTAACGCATAGAAATATTGGTCTGAGACCTACCTTTTAGTATACCAATCGACTTAGAATCACTCCCTGAGTTGTTTTAACGATGTCCGTCCGGCTGGCTGGCTGGCTGGCCGGTGTTCCATGTAAGCTCGTTATCACTCTACAGGTCGTAAATTTAAAGATAATTTGATGAAATTTGGCATAGGTTCATATTTTGGTCCAAGGACGATCCCTATACTTTTTGGGCGAAATCGGATTACTATTTCGGGTACCTCCCTTAGGGATGCCTTCCCGGAATAGAGTTTTTGGTCCTTTACAGCCACAAATTTAGTTGTATTTTAATAATATTCTGTACAAATATTGCTTATCATAACCTTAATCAATGCTCCTAATTTTGTACAAATCGGCCCATATTTGACCATACCTCCCATACAAGACACATTCTCAAAAGACGTTAATAACTCTAATGATAAATACATTTGATTACTTAAACTTTGCACAGATGAATATTTTGTAAATATAAACCAATAATCAAAATTTGGTAACATTCGGTCCACAATTGACCCTAGCTCCCCGGAAATAATATAAATCTCGAAATTTTGAAAAAATAGCACATAGTTTAGGTATGTAAATATGTATGTCTCTAAGACTTAAGGAAAACTTGTTTAATTGTTGGTCCATATTTGACCTTAGTTGTGAAGGGTATTATATAGTCGGGCTTAACCGACTATAGCTTTTCCTACTTGTTTTTATTGGAAAGCTTTTGATATGAAATGTTTAAAGTTGGAAGCTTTTTAAATCTATTATAAAGCTTTCGATATGAAATGTTTAAAGAAGTCTTTTGATATCGAAATTTTATTATTAGACACCTCGAAAGTTTTATATAAGAAAACTTTAGATAATGGGAGCTTTTTATTTTAAAACTTTCAATGTGATATTAAATGCTACCTATAGGATATCTTTTGTTATTGAAAATTTTCTATAGAAAAGTTTTTTATCCGAAATATTTTGTCGACAAAAGTTGTAACTGAAAGCTTTCAGATTCGAAAGTTTTCTAGTATTTGTAGATGCAAGACAAATAATTTGGCGAGATAGGACTTTAAAAAAAACAAGTAAGAAAGCGCTATAGTCGGTCAAGCAGACCATATGATACCCTTCACCATTATGGTCAAAGGTGTTATTTTTCCTGTATAAAGACAAATATTTGCTAAATTTTGCCATCATACAAACATTTCCTCAAAACTTATATATTTAAGCTGTTTCCGCCATTTGGACTTATATGAGAGCTAGGATCGAATGTGGGCCGATTATTTCGAAATTTGGCACGTTGTTACAAAAATTATGTATGCAAAAAATAAACTCAAAATTTTCAATTTTTTTAGATTTACGAGCGTTTTAGTGATTTTTTGTCTCCTTTAGGTCGTTTTTAAACAAGAGTTTGTATGGGAGCTATGGTCAAATGTAGACCGATTTCAACATAAGCTGTATTTGTTTTAAATTTCATGAAAAAATATTGATATTTGTGGCCAATATAGCAATTCCGGGTAGTGGGACCTATGAGAGGTACCATAAATAATGGACCGATTTTGACCAATATCAATAGCCATGGTCATCATCAAAAAATGATCTATGCCAAATTTCATCAAATTATCTTTAGAATTGCGACCTGTACTTTGATTACAAGGTTTACATGGGGGTCCAGCCAGCCAGCCAGACGGACGGACGGACATCGCTATCGAATCAGAAAGTGATTCTAAGTCTATTGGTATACTAAAAGGTGGGTCTAAGACAAATATTTCTATGCGTTACAAACATCAGCACAAACTTATAATACCCTTTCCACCTACGGTGGTGAAGGGTATAAATACATATATTTTTGGTAGGAATAAGTTAGGGCTTTTTAGAAAACTTCTTTTGTTAGGAGCTGTATTTGCTTTAAATACATTGGAATCCCAAAAAAAATCAATTTCGAAAAAAGTGTAATTTAGGGTCTTCCACATGAGGCCGACGATATGCTATAGACACTTTTTTCTAGAGCTTGTTTTGGTTATGTGAAGACCGACCGTAGATACTTTGGGGACAACCCATGTGAGTTGCCGCCTTTCCGAGAATTTCCATTTAATGTTCAAGTCCAGCAAAAATACCTAGAGTCCCTGGATTTGTCGCTTTACCACTTTTGGAGACGAAACTCCGTTTTGAAACTGCTGGGAATGTATGTACTTAGATTTACATGTAGTAGGTATGTACGTACATATTTATGACCGACCAATAAGAGCAACTAAAACAATAACAACTTTGAACAAAACAAAAACGAAACAAAACGTGTTTAGTCTTGTTGAAAATGCGATACGAAACGGTTCTTAAAACTAAACAAAGAAAGAATTTTAAAGAAAAAAAGTGAATAATTTATGAAAAATCATAACAAATTATTAACAAAAAAACGAAAATTAAACAACTAAAATTAATAATTAATGAAAATAAAATTAAAAATCCCTTTTAATCTCTGTTTTATTATAAAGTTTTTTTGTTTAAACAAAAAAATGTATAATTAAAATAAAGTAAAGAACACAAAATCGCTGATAACAATTTTTTTTACACTTCTTAAATAATAACAACAAATAAAAATATCGTTTTAATAAAAGTGCAAAAAAAATTTTAAAAGAAACTTAACAAAAAGCTGAAGATGAATTAACAAAATTTGCGAGAAAAACCTAAAGAAAGAGCAACAATAAAAACAAAAAACAAATTGTGGTTAGTCATGCAAATACAAAACATTTTTTTGCAAATTTTTAGTTTTATTTTGTATATTTTTGTCGGTTTTTTGCGATTTTGTTTTAATTGTTATTTTATGCTAAATTCCATATCATGTTAAATTTGTTTATTTATTGTTTATTTAACATTTTTATTATTGTTATAAATCATTTAGAGCCTAAGTCTTGTATATTTTTTTTAACGGTAGATCGTTTTAATTTTTGCAAAATTGTTGTGGTGTGTCATGCAGTGTTGTCAACTTTCAAATTTCAAAAAGCTCAAAAATGGAAAGAACGCTTCTTAAAGAAGGAAGACTTTATAGTGCTATTAGATTTTACGAAAATGTATTGCAGAAATTTAACGAATTTTGTGTGTAACTTTCTTAAAAAAAAAACTTTATTTTAAACAAGTAAGAAAGTGCTATAGTCGGTCAAGCCCGACCATACGATTCCCTTCACCTCTAAGGTCAAAGGTGTTATTTTTCCTGTATAAAGACAAATATTTGCTAAATTTTGCCATCATACAAACATTTTCTCAAAACTTATATATTTAAGCTGTTTACGTCATTTGGACTTATATGAGAGCTAGGGTCATGTGGACCGATTATCTCGAAATTTGGAAAATTGATTACAGTTGTTACCAAAATTATGTATGCAAAAAAAAAAAACTTAAAATTCTCATTATCTTTGGATCTACGAGCGTTTTAATGAATTTTGTCTCATTTAGTGTGTTTTGAGAAAAGAGTTTGTATGGGAGCTATGCTCAAATGTGGACCAATTTCAACGAAAGTTGGTACAGTGATTTAAATTTACATCAGCAGTATTTATTTCATGAAAAAATATTGATTTTTGTGGCCAATATATCAATTCCGGGAAGTGGGACCTATGGGAGGTACCATAAATAATGGACCGATTTTGACGAATTTCAATAGCCATGGTCCCATTATAAAAAAAATAATCTGTGCCAAATTTCATCAAATTATCTTTAGAATTGCGAGTTGTAGTTTGAAACAAGCTTTACATGGGGGTCCAGCCAGCCAGACGAACGGACAGACGGATACGCTAAATCGACTCAGAAAGTGAATCTAAGCCTATTGGCTTAGATTCTAAGGCAAATAATTCTAAGCGTTACGTACATCAGCACAAACTTATAATACCCTTTCCACCTATGGTGGTGAAGGGTATAAATATCGGGTGGTTAAATTTCAAGGGCCGATGTTGATTTTGAATAAAACTCAAACTATTTAGGAAATTATTGTAATTTTATTTTATTATGATGTATTGGTATTACTCAATTATGTATGGATCAAAATATCGGCCAAATGGGCGCCGCGACCACAGCAACACACTTCCATCCGATGGTCCAAATTTACGATAACCCTGAGCCATAATGGAGGTTCTATGCCGTTAATGTGATGAATTATCTCATCCTTTAGCTCTTGAATTGTTGCTGGAATATTGACGTACACCTTTTCTTTCAAATAACCCCAAAGAAAAAAGTCCAACGGTGTCAAATCACATGATCTTGGCGGCGAATTGACATCGCCATTACGTGAGATAACACGGCCATTGAATTTGTTGCGCAAAAGAGCCATTGTTTCGTTAGCTGTGTAGCAAGTGGCACCGTCCTGCTGAAACCACATATCGTCCACATCCATATCTTCCAATTTGGGCCATAAAAAGTTCGTTATCATCTCACGATAGCGAACACCATTCACAGTAACTGCCTGACCGGCCTCAGCTACACTATCGCGAACAGCAGCAATATTTTCTGCAGTACGAGCTGTACGAGCATGCACTGGTGTTCTCACATCTTCTACAGACCCGGTTTGCTCGAATTTTTCCACGATTTTTGCGATTGTACGCACATTTGGACGATCAAATTGACCAAAAAAATCACGAAGTGCACGATATGCATTTTGATTTGAACGCCCATTTTCATAATAAGTCTGGATAACTTTAACACGTTGTTGGATTGTGTATCTCTCCATGGTTCAAATTGAGTAAGTCTGAAATAGAGAAATGTCAAATAAAAT